>CM038224.1:24805642-24900774 GCA_021442155.1 Cymbidium sinense
ATGAAAATACAACCGGGTAGCTAAAGATGGCTAGAAATAAATCTTCATCCATACCTAGATGTGATGGAGAAAAATGTCCATGTGACAAGAAGGGCTCGGCAATCTCCTCTGACAAATGACCACCAACCTATACACCCATTTTGAAGGGGTCATGTAATGAAGAGATAATAAGATCCTCTCTTAAGAAGGCGATCCAAATATCCATAGGCATAGGTTGCATGAATAGCCGGACTTCATAAGTGCCAAGTAAGTCGATAAATTGAGGGTAGAATCATCTCACCCACTTTGTTCCCATCTGAGAAAGAGCTTCCTTCGAAGGAATATACTCTTCATAATGACTACCATAAATAGGAAGACTCGATACCGCCTGCAAATCACTCAATGTAATGGTTAATTCTTCAGGGCCAACCTAACAGGTATTACTCCTCGCATCCCAGAACTCAATTAATCTTACCCATGAAGAGGGAATATTCCTAAAATCAAACATAGAAGCATAAATTGCCCTATAAACACCAGCCGCCTTTAAAACATCCTTATGAGCTCGAAGAATGTATCGAGCCCAAGTAACATACCCCTTTCCTAGACCATGAATCTGGCCTATGGGCGAGTCTCAAGGCCATTCTAATGAGTTGGACTATAGTTTTTATGACTAAGTAAGCGTGATTTCCGCGTTTGCTCAATGATATCGACAACTGGCTAAAGAATTTCACATAAACCATAACTTACCTGGTCAACAGTACTATCTAGAGGATTATAATCACCACACTTCAACCTAATGGTGGTCACCCATTCTGGGGAATTCTCGAATTCAACAGGCTCCTCGGAACAATCTAAAAGGGTAGAAGAATGGGTGAAGAAATTTTGAAATATCTCTTGCTATCATTAGAATATCCACATTATTACGAGGGTCATGTGAATCGATGATAGACCATATAGCATCATCGGTGGGCTCCTCAAAAGGAAAATATGATGGTCTCCTCCAGTTGAACATTTTCCTGTAAGGAGTCATACGAAGCAAACACACACACACACACACACACACACACACACACACACACACACACACACACACAATATATATATATATATATATATAGTATAAAAATAAAATCAAAACAAAAAAGAAGAAATGAGGAAGAGAGGCATTCAAAAGAAGGAAAACCCTTATCTATAACGAAAATATGAATCAATTTGTGCAAATTTTAAAGGAATGTTTCTCTATATGTCATATGGTGGCCAAATAAATCCTACAAAAGAAGAGAAGAAAGGGTCAACTAGTGTGCAACAAACACGGTCCGCTCCACGCGCACAGCATGTTTGTTGCCAAAAATTTGTTGACCTACAAGTATATACCACTTGAAATTAATTAAATAAATTGGAGATTAAAATACCCTAATCACAATTGAAATCGATCTAATTTGCTTTAATTCAAAAATTTTGCTTCATAATGTACCTAAAATATTAAAATTAAGTAAATAAAAAATATCAAATCAATTAATGACCAATTAAATAATTAAAATCAATTCTTAATGAAATTACATGCACATCGAAGTCAGGAAGCCTCGACGGCGTCCGAATGACCTCCGTTGATGAAATTGATCACGATGTTATTGCGGAAACATTGAAACCTATCAAAAGACGTCTTCCGCGGTCGATTCAAAGTGTATGTGAACGTCGATCAATTCGAGCACGACGTCACACAATTTAAATAATTACCCCTCCCAATACTGAGAGAGCACTTTCGATTAAGGCTAGTCAATGAATCATTAAATAATGAATATATAATTGTAGTGAGTGGAGTTCATAATTTATGAAATTTATCATTTTTATTTAAAACTTTTGGTGGGGAATGATGGCCCGATCTAGATCCCATGGTTCATCATCCCGGGCTGTCGCGGTCCCTGGTCCGCTTAGTCAGAGGAGGAAGTCGACCCAAAAACGAAGGATCCTTGTCAGCAACACATGGGTTATGTCATCCAAGGTGTCCTTATAGACCTGGGGTGGAGTTTGTCTAAGGGGACAAATATAAGTCAACCTTAGCTAACATAGGACTTTTTTCCCAACCAAATACATTCTACATGTCACAGCTTAAAGAACAAAGTCATTGGGGAACATCGACCACCATAATTTAGTGGTGTCATATCATGAACCACCCAAAAGGGCTCACGTGTCGCCATTTATGTGGTGTCATTTCATGGCAAAACCACATGGACAGAGGGCACGGGCCACGTCCTTATGGGCTTAGGAATATTTTAGTGTGAAGTTAGTTTTACATTTGATTTGACATTGGCTCTTTGTGAGCAAAAGTTTTCATAATTTGTCACCCCAAGACAAATAGTTGTGGAGGGGTGGATTGATTTTTTAAAAAAATATTTTAATTTAAATAATTAATTTCATTTCATTTATATTCTATTTTCTTTTTAATTAAACTTTTGATCATTTTATGATTGATTTAGATTTGAATATATGATCATTTATCATTAGAATTTTAATAATAGTTACCCTTCTCGATCATAGGACTAATATTCGATTAATAGACTTTCTACTTACGGTTTGCTACATAGGATTGGGTCAAAATTCATTATCTCAAGAAGTATAATCCTTCAAACCTTGTCCACTCTAGCTTAAACATAGAGGATCGGGTTTGGGACTTTTATTCTTGAGGGGCTTCAAAAGCTATGTCAATTGATTCATATCTTATAATTATATGATAGAATTACCTTCTCGGATATTATTAGTTTGAAATTCTTATAATATCAAATTTTTAGATTTTGTTGACCCGGACGCTCTAAGACCAGGAAGCATAGCATCTGTTCTTTTACTTTGTATCTAACTTGCATATATTCCTAAATGTCAGAACATTTCAACACACATACGAGTATCTATTCTTTTAAAATTTTGTATGGACATGTGAATGTCAAAGTTGAAATGTGTGTCAATTTATAAGTTTGATTTTTGACATGACATTTTTAGGTTTTGTTAACCTGGACCTGGTCCTAAGACCAAATCGGGAAGTATAGCATCTGTTCTTTTGTATTTGACTTTGTAATCACTTCAACATGCACACGAATATCTGTTCCTTGAAAATTACATGGACATTAAGATGTCTAAGTTGAAGTTTATATATCAAATTATAGGTTTTGATTTTTTGAGTTTTGTTCACCTGGACCCAGTCCTAAAACCAAATCAGGAAGATAGACCTTATCAACTCTGATTATCTTCTTGCAGAGGATCGGATCTAGATTAATTATTTCAAGATCTATCATTCTCCAAACATTGTCAACTCTAGATTGAACATAGAGGATCAGATTTGGGACTTTCTTCTTGAGATCTTGAACTTAAAAAGATACATTAACAATGATGCCAATAGATTTATCTTTTGTCATTCTATGATAGAATTAGCTTCTAAGTTTTATAATAGCATCATTAGATTTTTTAGGTTTTGTTAACCCACCAGTCTAAGACCAAACCGGGATGTGTATGTTCTTTGCTTCTTCTTTTTATTATTTTGCATTTGGGAAGGATATTTCTCTAAATGTCTGATCTAATAGACATTTCAACATACATATGAGTATTTGTTCTTTTTTAAAATATTGTATGGACACATGAATGTCAAAGTTGAAATAACTATGTTCAGTATGACATGTCACCTTTAATACATGCTATAAAATAAGCAGTAATCTATTTTTGATCAAACATGTATCTCTTTTTTTAACATTAAATCTGAGATCGAGCATATCATATAAATTTGCACATCATAATCAAATCTCCTTTATGCATATTAGGATTTGGATAGTTGAAGGTTAATTCAAACATAAGCATACATGGGTTCCTATACACCTCTTTGAATTTGATAGAAAGCTTTATATTCAATAACAACTTTCATATACATAGAAGGAAAGGGTGATAAGAGAAAAATGATACTTTTGTTAATCAAGCTACCCACTTACTTTTCGTTTAAGCATTAAACATTTAGGATCCAAGGAACTTTCTCAAGGGACTTAAGCTTCATGTATAGCAAGTGAGTTTTGGAGGATCATGTCAATGTAGATTGAATGTTTGTGAGGTAAAATGTGATTTGAACATTACCAATCAGCCAACTAAAATGGGTTTAAAATTGCATTCCATGTGACATTTTAAAAGCCAATTGACTCAAGTATAAGGCCATTCATATAAGGCATAAGTTTGGCACTCATTTATAGGTGTAGCATAAAAGACTGTCATTTTTAAATGACCAATCAGCAAACAAAAGAGGGCTAAAATTTATTTAGAGTAAGATTTTAGAAGCCCACTTGATCAAATATAAATTCACTTATACAAGATAAAGTTTGGCACTTATCCATGAGTATGGCATGAACATTATTTAGGCAAAATCCCCTTTTTATGTGACCAATCAGCAAATAAAAGAGGACTGAAATTTATTTAGAGTGAGATTTTAGAAGCCCACTTGATCAAATATAAAGTCACTTATGCAAGATAAAGTTTGGCACTTATCCATGGGCATAGTATGAATATTATTTAGATGAAATCCTCCTTTTTATGTGACCAATCATCTAACAAAAGAGGGCTGAAATCTATTTAGGATTGAGTTTAGAAGCCCATTTGATCAAATATAAAGCCCAATGGGTCTTTCATATAAAGAGGGGGTGTGTCAATTCTAGAGTGCATCAATTCTAGATGGGCCCTTTTCCTATTTTGTAAAGGTCCAAGAAAATGAAAAGTATGTGTCACATGTCATCAAGAGACAAATGGCAAATATAGGAATGCATGTCATATGTCATTAGGAGACAAATGGGTCAAATGAATTTAACCTCCTTCACATGAAAACTCATGACAAAGGGGCACAAGTACACATCAAATTTCATTAAAAAAATATGGCAAAAATAAAGTTTATTTCCCCCTCAAATCCATATTTTTGTCATATGACATTAAAAGAAGTGACAAAGATATAAGAGTATGCCATATGTCATTAAGAGGCAAATGACAAAAAATAGAAATGCATGTCATGTGTCATTAGAGGAAAAATGGGTCAATTAAAGCTAACCTCCTTCACATGCAAACCCATGACAAAGGGGGCACAAGTACACATCAAATGTCATTAAGAAAATATGACAAAAAGAAAGTTTATTTCCCTCTCAAATCCATATTTTTGTCATATGCCATTAAAAGAAGTGACAAAGATATAAGAGTATGCCATATGTCATTAAGAGACAAATGGAAAAAAAATAGAAATGCATGTCATATGTCATTAGGGGACAAATGGGTCAAGAAAAGCTAACCTCCTTCACTTGCAAACCCATGACAAAAACATAAAGGAAAGAAAATTAATGGGATAACACAAGTCCCACTTTTTTTTTTTTTTTTTTTTTGCCCTTATGCTAAGAGGCTTATAAATAAGAGGGGAACCCCCTCTCATGAGATTTTACTTTTCATTCCTCATCTTTTTCTTTCAAGACAAATTGCAAGCCTAAATCGTCTAAAGGAGTTTACCCAACTTGCAATGGAAAAGCCAATTTGGATCATCTTCACTTGAAAGTCATTTCTAATTTGATGTCTTAGATATATCCAACATCATTTCATATGAATGGACATTTGCTAATAAAAGCCAATAAGATACATTCTCTTTCTATGTTCAACCATGCATAAGTATGTGTCCATAAAATATGTCATTTTTCTATGTTCAACATGCATAAGCATGTGCCAATAGAATATATTCCCCTTCTATGTTCAACTATACATAGGTGTGTGCTAATAGAATATATTCTCCTTCTATGTTCAACTATTATTCATATGTAAGGATTATTGCAAAAAAATGAACAAGTAAGATAAAATAGATGTCCATACTAAACTCATGTTTAGGCAAAAGAGACATGACATATAATTAGCATTTAGACAAAAGGAGATTGAAATTTAATCAAATATTTGCCTCATAGCATGTCAATTTAAATAGAGATTGAGATAAGCATTACTCAACATCAAGTATTTGCCACATGACATGTCATAGAAATTGAGATAATCATTACTCAACATCATAGCACAAATCAACACATCATAATTTCCATATGATATAATTGCTTGCATGATACTAAATCAACACATAAACACACATATATGACATGGGAATTCAAATAATACTTTAAGTATTTACATTTTCTTCTTTCTCTTTTTTTATCAAAATTTTTGGCAGCCTCCTGGCATCATCTCCGCATATGGGGTTGCTTTGGGAGACTAGGCCTTCCCACCACGCCAAGAAAGGCGTGCATGGTAGGTGTCGTAGACACCACAAATTTATTTGCCACCACCAAGAAAGGCATGCATGGGTTGCACACATTTTTTCACCACGTTGGAACAAGCAAAATACTTATATCATAACAAATTTTCCTACCATGTTGGAATAACATGAATAGGTACTTATAGCAACATATTTCTCAGTTGGAACAAGTGAACATACTTATCAGTTTTCTCATCATTGGAACAATGTGAAGCAGTACTTATAGTAACGTTTCCCATGTTGGAACAACATGAACATGTACTTATCATAAGTTTTCCCCATCACATTGGAACAATGAACGTACTATAATAACAGTTTCCCCACGTTGGAACAATGTGAATAGGTACTTATCACAAGTTTCCCCGCCACATTGGAACAATGTGAGGGGGTACTTATAACACAACATATTTCTTAACTTGCCTTTATATGTGTATGACATATGATATATTTGATATTGCATTTGAAGCATCATAAACAATGAATTATCACTTAAGCTTTTAATCACATATGATTGCCATCACATAATCTTCTCTTTTCTTCTTTTTTTAGCATACTAGGTGAAGTGTTTCTCTCAAATTAGATGTCAAATCATAAGCATGCATTGTGATTAAAATAGAAGTTTACAATCTTCATGTAACTTTCATTCATCCTTAACAATGAGACATATTAATCTTGATACATGAAAGTTAGAATGATATCTCAAAGGAGAGGTTTTGAACCAATGTCATACGAAAAACATGTTTTGAATCAATTCCATACTAAACATATGTCATAAGTTATAAAGAGCAAGAGATTCAAATGTAAGTAAAGGTTTTGAACCAATATCAAATTCAAAGTGTATCTTTCTTTACTTCAACTTAGCAACAAAATTAGCCATAAACATCAAGAAACTAGAATATAAAAGAGGGGAAAGCTTGCTAGTAGTTTTGGGACTTAAACCACACAATACCCTAAACCCTTTTCTTTCCATTTCAGACTTAAATTTAAGCATGTAGGAGAATTGCATAAGTATTTACTCCTCCCAAAATAGCAAAAACTAAAATATAAAAGATAGAGGAAAACTTGCTAATAGGTTAGGATTGGAACCACAACACCCTAAGCCCTCTCCATTCCCATTTCATATTTTCATTGAAGCATATAGAAAAAATTGCACAAGTATTTCTCCTCCCAAATAGTAAAAACTGAAGTATAAAAGATAGAGGAAAATTTGCTAATAGGTTAGGATTGGAACCACAACACCCTAAGCCCTTTCCTTTCCCATTTTAGATTTTCATTCAAGCATGTAGGAAAAATTGCACAAGTATTTCTCCTCCCAAAACAATAAAAAACTTAAGTATAAAAGATAGAGGAAAACTTGCTAATAGGTTAGGATTGGAACCACAACACCCTAAGCCCTTTCCTTTCCCATTTCAAATTTTCATTGAAGCATGTAGGAAAAATTGCACAAGTATAAAATTGCACACCCAAAATAGTAAAAAGCATAAAAAAGATAAAGGAAAACTGCTAATAGGTTAGGATTGGAACCACTACACCTTAAGCCCTTTCCTTTCCCATTTCAGATTTTCATTGAAGCATGTAGGAAAAATTGCACAAGTATTTCCCTCCCAAAATAGTAAAAACTGAAGTATAAAAGAGACAAGAAACTTTACATAGAATCTTGAATTAAGCCATGCAACATTTGAAATCCCCTCTTTTAGTTTCAAATTTTGACCTAGCATATCAACACTTCGAAACCCTTTCTTCTCTCCCTTTTTATTTCATTTCAACCTAGTATATGAAACAAAAATTTTGCATATATTCTAGGATTTAAGCCATATGATACTTCAAATCCCCTCTTTCAATTTCATTTCAAACTAGCATATGAAAGAGGCATGACATATATCATCTCACCCATAGAGAATTGATTTAGGCAAGAAAAGAATGAAATCCATAGAAAATAACAAACAACATGAGATTTGGATCATGCATCACCTTTAAACATACTTCCATGCTTCTAGTCCAATTTTCCATAAGTAAAGAAAAAATCAGCAAGTATCATTTCATCCAAACGATAGCAACTTAAGTATAAAAGAGACACACACAAAAATTTTCTGCACATAGATTAGGGTTTAAACCATTCACTATCTCAAAAACCCATTATATTTCAGACTTCAGATTTCACTTTAACCTCACAAAAGAAGCATGACCAACATAACTTTATATTATTCCAAATTATTTTCCACAAAGATCATCCATAAATAATAAAGAAATGAAATGAAATTTGGGCCATACATCATCCCAAATTATTTTCAGCAAAGTAGAAACCATGAACATCCATAGATAATAGAAAATGAAATGAAATTTGGGCCATACATCATCCCAAATTATTTTCAACAAAGAACATACATAGATGATAGAAAATGAAATGAGATTTGGGCCATACATCATCCAAAATCTCAAAAAAACAAACTCAGCATCATCTCAAGCATGAAATAAAATAGATTACCAAAAAACCCTAACTTCCAAAAAGAACTTAAATGCATGAAAATAAGCTTAGGGTTAGAAAGAGATGACCTGGAGGTGTCGAACGCTAAGAGGAAGGGTGGAGAGGGGTTTCAACTAGCTTAAGAAGAGTAGTCGGCTAGGGTTTACAAGAAGAACGGACAGGAGAAAGAAGGAAGCACCGCACGAGGAAGCTTTGACCTAGAGAGAAAACGAGAGAGGGAAATCTGCGTGAGAGGGAGGATCGCGCACTAGAGCTTCGGAACCGAGAGCAAAATGAGGAAGGAGTCATGAGGAGAATCATATGAATGAATGTTAAAAGCGGGATTTAGATTGCACTGCGATTCCATTGGTTCGCTGCTCAATAACAGAAATATTAAGCGGTCGATTTAATAGGTGGCTTGGGCGGTTGTTTTAATTGGACATGCAAACGGCTGGGATTCTGATAAAGCTTAGGGAAATTAAGGATTAAGCATCCATTAATTAGTTTAATTGCAAATTAATATCATTTCACATCAAATATGAGAAAAATATTTTACCCTAGTAATATGGGTGTTGATTTTAGGTATTTCTACTGTGTCGAACGTAACGGCACGATCGATTTTACGATCGGAGGTTTTTTTAGACAACGTCGGCGATGGCCAAAGTGAAATTAGGTTTAAATTATGTGACGTCGTGCTCAAATTGATCGACGTTCACGTACACTTTACCGAATCGACCGCGGAAGGCATTTTTTGATAGGTTTCAACGTTTCGGTGATAACGGCACGATCAATTTCATGAACGGAGGTCGTTCGGATGTTGTTGATGCTTCCTAACTTTGATATGGGCTTAATTTCATTAAAATTTGATTTTAATTATTTAATTGGTCATTAATTAATGCGATATTTTTTTATTTACTTAATTTTAATATTTTAGGCACATTATGAAGCCAAATTTTGAATTAAAGTGAATTAGATCGATTTCAATCACAATTAGGGCATTTTAATCTCCAATTCATTTAATTAATTTCAAGTGGTATATACTTGTAGGTCAATAGGTTACAATCAATTTGGATTGTAATAATATTTGGGCAAATTTGGCCCTTTAGATCAAATTAGTTTAATTTAGGTTAAGAGGTCAAATTAGTTTGATTTGACTCAATTGAATGAAATTGGATAATCAAAGATGATCAACAATCATTATGGAAGAAATTATATGAGTTAATTTAATCTAATTTAGGTTAGATTGAAGTTTGAATCAAATTGATCATTTAGGACCAAATAGGTCAAATGAATCAACCGGATTGAATTAGAGTGAAGATTGAAATATGTTAAATGATGAATTTGAAGTTGATTGATGACTTTGAACACCATCAATTTGGATTAGACTTGTTATAGCTCATTTGACCTCTTTAGGTGAAATGGGTTAAGGTCAATTAGCTCAATTGGCTTGGCCCAATGGGTTGAAATGTATTAGAATGGTTGATTAGATGTTTTGGAGCAATCATGAGGTTTAGATCAATTTAATTTGGCTTGGATTAATGTGAATCAAGTTTTGACCTATAGAGTTCAAATGGGTTAGGGGGCCAAGTCAATTTAGTTTTGGCTTATTTAGATTGAAGTCAAGGCTTTCTCATGCTCAATTAGATTCAAATGAATTGATGGATGTGATTTCAATTGGAATTGAATTGATCTTGAGTTTGGCCCTCTTGAATCCTAAGGAGCTAAGTTAAGTTAGCTTGGTTGTCTAACCAATTGAACCATGATAAATCATGTTGAGCCCAAGTCAAATTGGTTTTGGTTTGAGGTTTTGATTGGCAATCATTTCATTTAGTTTGGGTCCATTGGTTTAATCTAGGATGTGGTCCGGTTCAAGGTAGGCAGTGTTCTACCTATCGTAAGTTGGGCTCTAACCCTAGAGTTGAACCTTCTAAGTCTCTAGTCCTGGGTAAGCATTCTTCTAACTACTAGGAGTATCTTAGTTCTAAGGAAGTCTTAGTGCCTATGTGGATCTTAGGTCTAAGAAGAAGGTAGTTAACCTCTCTCTGAAAGTGAGGTCAACAGTCTTATTTCTTGATGGCCTCTATAGATCACTATGAATATAATCAAGAACGCCTTTGTATAATGTTTTCTCCTAGAATGATCCTGATTTTTGGCATGGATACAACTCTACAAAATTCTAATCTATATGTTTTATGTCCACATAACAAGTTTTATTTACTGAGATGCATTAAACCTGGTTCACTAATATGACCGAATCTCAAATGTCATAATTTAATCTTGCCCATGACATTTGAAAACAACAAAGACATCCAATGACAGTGTGTCCATCCCATATAATCTAATTGACTTGAATTTTCATCATCACCATAGCACTTTTGGTGATTTTCATTTTAGTCTATAACAAGCGAGGTGTGGGTGGGGTGAATTAAGCATATTAAAATTTAGAAGTTAAATCTTAAAATTTAAGTTTTAGTAGAAAATTAATTTTAATTTTATAATGACAAAATACAATTCTTAATGCAAAGAAAATAAAAGTACAATAAAGTAAGAGAGACAATAGGCAATAATTTTATGTGATGGCCAAACCCCAAAATCTACCCATGCCTAGCCATCCCTGCTAGAATCCACTAAATGCAAAAATAGCTTACAAATAGTACTCCTATAACGGGCGAGTACAACCCTACAACAATATGTACTCCTACAAAGGCTGAGTACAACCCCAATATAAATTTTACAGCACAAAAAAGAAAAATATAAAATAATAAATTTTGATAAAATAAATCTCTCACAAATATACCAAGCTATCCAATTCAAAAAGTGATCTCACAACTTACAAATGATCACTTTACAACTTAAAAAGTTTTGCAAGATAAAATGCTCACTTAATATTGATAAGAAATAATAAAATAAATATCTTAAAGTGATCTTACTAAGATGTTTATGTTATTACAATTTGTAGACTAATATAAAAATTATTTCAAAATAAATTCACAATATTCTTTTGCACAATAAAATAAATTTCAGCAAGAAATAATTTATTTTATTTTAACCAAAAAGATTCTTTCAATTAAAGTTAATGATCACAAAATACTTAAATAAAATGAGTATATGATAGATCTAAGTAAGCTAGTAAGCTTTTAATTAAAAAGAGAGATATAGCAAATATGAAAATAATTTCAGCATAATAATTTAATTTAAAATGCTTAAAATATACTTCTAAAATAGATCTAAGAATAAATGATCTTTCAAAATAAGATTAATGAAGAAATATTTCAAGAAAAAAAAGAAATTTGTAGAAAAAAATTTCAACAAGTTGAAATAGATCCTACAAACTAGCACAAGAGTTTTTCACAAAAAATGATTGAGAAACTTTGATGTGAAAAACAATGTTCAAAGACTAATCCACCAAAAAGTATAAATTGGAAAGAATAAATAGATGGTGAAAATAGCATGAATAACTAAAAAGGATTAAGATCAAGAAAACAAACTCAAGTAATTTGAGAAAGCTTGCTTAGTTGAAGATGTTGAAGCTTTCAAACCAAGGATTTGATCTTGCAATATTTGGAGAATTGGAAGGAAAATCTAAGAAATTTTTTCTTAGATTTGTTGGAGGGATTTTGAATTTTGAATGATGAATGTTTTCATGAAGAGAACGAGGGTTATTTATAGGCAAGAAGGTCATTTTGAATTATTTCAAAAAATATATAAACCTCATGCTATCATCTAATAATTTAATATTCAATAAAAATATAATCTATATTAAATAAATATTAAATTTGATCAGCCAAAATTCAGCTATTCACATGGGCAAGTCAAAAATAATCAAATATGGCTGTTAATATATTCAAAGCATGTAGCATGCATTTATTATTAAAATCAACTAATGTTTGAAAAGTCATAATAAATTCAATTTTAATCAAACGTGGGTCATGTGACCTATCAAATTAAAGGAAAAAAATCCAAGGAATCCATTGGAGATGAAATCAGATATAAATTCCTTGATTATAAAATAACTTTGGCTAAAATACAAAATTTCATATATTTTTGTTAATTTTGACATGTGACATTTAAATACTATGATATAATTTATATATAATCATATATATGTTAGTTATCATATAACCTTCAAATTATATTAAAATATTTAATTATATTAAGTAAATAAAATAATTACACTTAATAGTCATTATTATTTATTATTTTGACAATTCAAATGCTATATATGAAATATATAATTGAATGTAAATTAGATTGAGATTTATATAAATTAATCTCATTAAAATAATTTGTTAAGTTGAGCAAATTGATTCGCCAATGAACTCATATGAATTTCTAAGATAGTTATAAATGCATATAACCTAAAATATTTGAGCTTCACATTATCTATTTTGATCTATCTTTCATTCTTCTACTCTTGCAATTTCTCAAACATATTGTGAGATGTATTGGATATGTAATTAGCAATTGATATATCAAAAACAAAAAATATTCATTAGAACATCCAAATATTCATTTGTTATCATCAAAATTGATCGGATGAAAATGAGGCACATTAAGCCAACAATAATGCCTTTGTCTATTTTGACATTACACCCATTCTTATCGAGCATCCCTATAGAGATAAGGTTTCTTTTAAGATCAGGAACATACCTTACTCCATTCAGGATTCTGTTACAGCCATCAAACATCTTGATAGTGATTGATCTTTCCCCCATAATTTTGCGAGCCTTATTTTCTCCAAGCAAAACCATGCCTCCATCACTCTTTTTCAGGTTATGAAACCATTCTTCATTTGGGTTCATATGAAAAGAACAACCAAAGTCTAATAACCACTAACTTCCAGAATCCTTTACTGATACAACCAACACATCTGAAGATTCGTAGCCATCTAAACTTGTAACTACAGCAGCTTTTCCTTCTTTAGATGACTTATCTCCTGCCACTTTTTTCTTTTCGGACAATTTCTAAATAATTGACCTTTGTGGCGATGATAACACTTTCTTGATACTTTAGATCTTGATCTAGATTTAGGACGACGACCTTTACCGTTTCTGTGTTCAGTTCTTCCTCTAACATTCAAGCTTTCACAATTTTTCTCTTCTTTAAATTCAATTTTTTTTAAAAAAAAACTCTTTTGACAGAAGGATTAATTTCACCCCAGTCATTGTCAATGTTTGCTTTCAATATAATATTGTGTCAACAATGTGTTCATATGACTTCGATAAAGAATTAAGCACTTAGTTACAACCATGTCAAAAGAAAATTCAGAATTACAACTATTTATTATTCATCAGAGAGAATCTGATAAAATTTGAACCATTCGAATATCAATAAATTTGTTTTAAATGGCCCTGCATGCATGAATATTGCTTGTTTGGGTTTCCAGATTCCTCTTCATCTTACCAGTGGTATAAGCAAGTACTCGATATATATGAGCTGAAAATTAACAGAAGTATGTTATAATAATAAATTAAAATATTTCTGTAACTTAAATATATCAAAAATACTCTCTATAGGTAGCACATATATATATATATATATATATATGAAATATGAAATACTCCTTAAAACCTTACCTTCCAAATTAACATATAAAACGATTTTATTTGATCTTCACTTCTCAGGTCGATGGAGTTAGCACGCTTCCAAATAGTTGAGGCAAGGACTGTGTGGCTCAGAACCTGCATATATTATTTGATGATAATAATATTGAGGATCAGAATGAAAACTATTTACAAACAATTATATATAATTAATTAATTTCATACTGTTATAATCTTGCTCCACAGAGGAACAGCAGTTGCTCCAAACACTAGTGCAGCAGCATAAGCCATCTCAAAAAGGTATATGCAAATCCAAAATACCTGCATAATCATAATTAAACAGCCAGATTAACAGCTTATTAATAACCATAATCAATAAGTTTATAGAGCATTGAACATGCCTTTCTACTTATTATTATGACTAACCTTCTTTTACCAAGGCGAGATGCTAAAGAATTGATGCCATATTTTACATCCCCCTCAATGTCAGGTATATCCTGTAAAAATATATATTTCATTATTGTCATAAAAGGCTAGAAAATGTCACAATATTTATCTAAAGAAGAGAATTAAGGAATTATTTAGTCAAATCAGTTTTTTTTTATTTTATTTTAGTTATGTTTCTGATGCAAAATATTTTATTTTTTATAGTGATAATACTTATTTAATAAAAATTTAGTTAATTTTAAACTGATAAAAAAATAAAAAATACTTATAAAATAAACAAATTAAAAACAGAAACATAAAATAAAATTGATCCCAAATGATTTCAGAATAAAAACATTAATCCATAAATATTTTTTGTCACTAAAATTACCTTAAATATTGACACAGCAACAAAGAATAAGCTCAGCACTATGAGTCCAAACATCAATGATCTTGGGAAGCTTGCATATCTTTTGAAAATAAAAGTCTGTAAAAAATCATGAATATCTATCTAATTATGATATTAATTTCAACAAATTAAGTATTTCAATCATCATCAAAATATTTAAAATAAAAAAAATCCTATGTCATGTTAAAATATTATGAAACCTGCATGTGAAGGTAAATTGTTGACTGAGCTACTAATGCACGTGCAATAAGCAGAGTCATCAGTTCTACCGCAGATTCCATCTTAAAAAAGGTAGCTGTCATGAGTTCAATAGTAAAAATTTAAAGTTAATAATATAATCTTTATTTCATAATAAATATTAAACTACTTCATGATGTAGTCAGAGATCGGAGAGATGAAGAGGAAGATGCGAACGAGGGAGAAAGAACCCTAAACTGACATGGCCATATTTTGTAAAATGTTGCTTATAATCATATTATGTAATAGACAATAGTAATCGTTACCATGGTTTTATTTGAACTGTAGATTGTTTGATCTGGACTGTAGATGGTTTAGTAGTTAAAATTTCATTTTACGTATGTTTTGAGGAAAAAAAAAGAGTAATTAGTAAAACTCATTAACAGATAAAACATGAGATTTGAACTATAAAGCATGAATGAGTGTTATCAGATAATTATAATAACAAAGAGAGCTATGCGCTTAAATTTAAAAAAAAAAACATTTATCTGCATTAGAAATGTGTAAAGACTAAAGAGTAACTTACATCAATTGAATAGGCAGATGCAAGAATAAAATTAGGAATTAATGCCCAAAATAATGGCTTTGAACCAACAGCATATGATATTCCATAAGCCTGAAAATTTAGGAAAGGTCTGGTCTAAATATATATATATATATATATATATATATATATATATATATATATATATATATATATATATATATATATATATATATATATATATATATATATATATATATATATATGTTCATGTTCATGTTCATATTTATTAGATAGTTGCATTCTAATGCAAGCCTACCATTTAAATATTGCATAGTACATAGAACTTTTTTGTACTTAGTAAACTCTTTAATATTATTTGAAACACAAGTTAGCACAATCCATTAATTGAATCATTCATAAAAAACTTGCAATAATATCAATAGTGATGAAGATTCAAAATTTCCTTCGGAATATCCATAGCTATCTAAAATGATTGTTAAAGATTCTTTTTTTCCCTTTTTTTTGTTTTTTATTTTAATTTTATTAGGAAAAAAAACAATTCATCATTCTCCATTTAATTGTTTTGGTATTAAAAAAAGCATTGGTTTTGCCATCTGTGGCTCCAAAATTCCACGATCTCTCGATAAGTATTTGAATTGAAGAGAGTGATTGAAGTGATGTAATTTTTAGAAGCATGGAATAGTAGATAAGACACTACCAGAGATTTCATCCCTCATTTGGTGAGGACTTTAGATCTAGCTCCAGATTTCCAATAGGCACAAGCCCCTATAGTTAATTACTCCTCCCAATAAGTGGGAGAAAACTTACGATTAAGGCTAGTCGTTATACCACTTAATGCATAGTGTATAGTAGCAGCATGTAGAGTTTTAGAATTTAAGATTTATAAAATTTATCATTTCAGCTTAAACCGGATGGTTGGGGGAATGATGACGTGTCTGATCTAGATCCCATGGTTCCGCCATCATCCCGCAGCGTCCCTAGTCTACTTAGTCAAAGGAGATGAACCACCCAAGAAGGATCCTCATCAAATACATACATGTTACATCATCCAAGAAATCTTTTTAGACCTGGGGTGGTGTTTGTCTAAGGAGACAGTCTTAAGTCTACCTTAGTTGACAGAGGGTTGTTTGCCTTATCAAGTATATCATATGATTCACAACTCAAAGGACAGAGCCATTGGAGAGCATATGGGCTACGGTCGTGATCGTAATATAATGGAGCCTTACTGGCCAAACCACTCGATCAGAGGACTTTGGTCTAACTACTTTATCTGTGGACACCCAAGCCAGCTTAGAGGACTGGGGTCACGCCCTACGGGCGAGATTGATTGAGAATGAACATAGTAGAACACTTGATTTAACATTGGCTCCTTTGTGAGCTAGAGTTTTCTTAATTTGTCACCCCCGACAAACAGTTGCGGAAGGTGGATAGATTAAGTTTTGATTTAAGCATTTAATGATAAAATTTCATTTAAACAGTTTCAGATTGCTACTTAAAAATTGATTAATTAGAATATGTTTAAGAGCTTTAGATCTTGTCAACTCTTAATTGATAGAGGATTAGTCTACTATCACCACACCGCTTTAGATATTTCACTGATTTGAAACTCTTATTATAAGTTTTTAGATTTTGTTAATCCCAGCCTAAGACTAAACCGAGAAGCAACCCGTGCAGCATCCTCAAACACTTGACTTTAAGCATTCAGCGTAGTGTCGAGCTCATGTGGGTGTATTTATGAATTTAGACAGTTTTTATTTCTAATTTATGAGATTGATTTCAGAATTTCATTTAATTCGACTTTAGCCTGCGTAGCCTTTTCAGACATTAAAATTTGCACTTGAAATCTCTATGTTCGATATGTATAGCTTAGCTAATTTCATCTAATTAATAAAATCATTGATTTTAAAAATCATAATTATAATGAAATTGCTTAATTTGATCGAAGGAAGCCCTATGATTTTTGTATATTTTAGTTTAGTATCGCTTTTTGCTTGTACAAGAGTTGAAATGGGTGAAAATTTTGTTTTAAAGCTTGTTCAAAGGATAATTTAGTTTGTTATTTTAAAAGAAGATTCACCCTCAAAGTAATTCTCATTTTCCCCTCTTTTATTCAAACTTTCCTACATTCTTTTCCCCTTTTTGATGTTTGATGCTTTTAGTTTAGATTTAACGTAGGTTTCTTTACTTACTGCTTCTTAAGTCACTCATTTTACTCTCCCATTTTTTCTAAGTCAAAAGATTTGAATTTTAGCGCTCTCTGCCATCCTAGGAGGTCGCATTGGGAGTGTTTGCTTTCTGATGCCCTCATGAGCAGTGTGTTCAGACACCACAAATTTTTTCATCTCATCGCGCTCTCTTCAGCATGATGACTTCAAACCTAAAAGAGGACAAATGCAATATATATTCATTCCCCCCCCCCCCCTCCTTTTTTTCTAAGTCTAGAAATTAGACAAAATTTCGGCAACATTTCGTCTAGGGGGAGCAACATCTAATAGATGTTGGCTTACTCGATACGCCCTCTTGCGTAAGGGTGTCTTGCGACACCATAGCTAGTTTTTCATCTCATCGCACCCTCTTGAGCACAACGAGGCCTTCAAACCTGCAAAGAAACACAAGCATGTATATATATCCACATTCACACATCACACATGTTCTGACTCATTTTTTTTGCAGTAAAGATCGGCAAAGAGATGGGGTTGGATATGCCGAAAACCAAGAGAAGAACCTGCCTCTTGACGGTGTTGCTTCTATGGCTACGACAAGGCAAATTTGAAGAGGTAATGCGAGGAATGCGACACCAAAAATTGAAAGAAGAACCCCTTGACGAGTTGCTCCGTTTATGCAAAATTGGAGAGGTGATGCAAGGAATGCGAAAACCGAAAGAAGAACTCGCCACTTGATGGTGTTGCTTCCTCCGATGCAAAGATTGGAAGGATAATGCTAGGAGTGTGACGCTAGAAACCAAAAGAAGAACCCGCCTCTTGACGGTGTTCTTCCCCAATTTTGGCGAAGCAAAATTTTCAGATTTTGGCAAAGCAAAATTTGAAATTTGGATTAGAAAAAATGAGGGAAAGGGAGGGGTCCTTGACGTCATTTTTTATCTCGTCACGCCCTGATGAACGTAACATAGCATTAAAGCCAGAATTGAAGGCTTTCCTACAGTAAGTATCTCTGCACAATCATTGCTCCAGCTTGAGAAACAACCAGATCGGCAACTGTATAAGCTAACTAAGAATGGTGTGAGGAACAATCTGAGGTGAACCTTAGCGACACTTCTGACCTCCTCGAACCACTTGGCTCCAGTTTGCCAAATAATGAATCTGCTCTTATACTTTGCCAGCATATCATAGCAAAGATCCAAGAAAGCAAGATTCATGGCATTGGCTCTGGTTGAACCCCCAAGCACGAGAACCACTTGAGCTCTCTCGTCCGAATTCATGTCGCCAGATTTGGGAAAGAAATGCAACCTAGCCTCGTCCTTGGACACACCCCGTCAAAGCCATCGCTGAGGCGACGAGGGTTTTCGCAAACCACGCACTTGTCTCTGGGAAAATACTTTGTACAAGCGTTGAACGCAAGGAAGATTTTCTCGGCATAGGGTGCTAGTGCACTGTTAGTGATTCTCGGGTAGCAATTTTGCTCTTGGATTACGAGCATTATCATTATTCCCGAGATGATGGTGGTGAAGTAGACGGGGGCGAAGACATAGGCGCCAGTACCGACAATGAGTTTAGGCCGGAGGCGGGAGAGGACAGTAGCGTTGGTCGGAATGGAGAAGTTGAAGCGGAAGGAGGAGATTGAGAGGTGAGAGGGAGATCGGTCGGGAAGATGGAAGAAGTGGAAAAAATGGTCTCTGTTTTCTTCGTAGTTGAATCCCAGAAAAAGCGTGCGAGGGCTTGCGGTTTTCCCTTTTCGAATGAGAGAAACGAGAAGGGGGGAACGGTTGCGAGTTCGAGTGGAAGAGAGGGAGGCCGTTAGCTCTCGTGTTGGAAGAGGAGACGGCTGGGCTGTGCGTGAAGAGGAGCGGGAGTCGCACAAGCCGTGCGTGGAAGATGATGAACTGACCGGTTTAGGGGAGTAAAAAATAGGGATTTAAGGCATGATTTGAGTTTTAAATTATTTTAAAAATTGAGTAATTGACTTTAAATTGACTTTTATGTTGACATTATTCGATAGTTAATATATATATATATATATATATATATATATATATATATATATATATATCAATCTAAGGTTATTCTAATATCAACGAACGGTCCATTTCGCAATCAGAGGCCGCTTGGTTCAAGTTATCAAATTGAGTCAACTTTCAAAATGCATCACCACTTTCGACCACTCGACATTCATGCGGACTTATCCGAATTAAGTACGAATAGTCTTACTTAATATATTTTGACATTTCAAAGCTAACGATACAATCAATTTCGCGAACGGAGGTCGTTTGACTTGCATCAGCGGCTCCTAACCTCGATATGCGTGCAAGCATGTTGATGACTCGAGCGCTTGATCAGTTGAGCATCAAGTTGTGCAATATTTATATCCTGACCAGTTTTAATGTTTTGAATGCGATGGAAAAGTCTGTTCATCGATCAGAGGTCATTTAGGTTGATTTTGGTGATGCCTAGTGCATTATAGTCTCGATTTGTGTGATGTCACTTCAAATCATTGGATATTGGCACAGGCTCATCCGAATTGAGCACGAACAGTCTCATTTGATAGTTTTTGATGTTTTGAAGCTAACGACATGATCAATTTCATGAACGGGTATCATTCAAACATCGTCGGAGCTTCTCAACTCTGATATGTGCATCGACACATTGATAGCTTGATCGCTTTATCGGTCGCTCTTTAGATTGTGCAATATTTATATCTTGATCAATTTTGATATTTTGAATGCAATGGTGAAGTTCGTTCATCGATCAGAGATCATTTTGACCATTTTCGGTAACGTCCAGTGCATTTTGAGCTCGATTTGCGATCGCCACTTCAAGTCCGCCGAATTCGATTTGTTGAGTTGATGACACATATATGGAGGTCAACAAATTCCCTCCCAACAAATGTGATTTGCATGGAGAGTCACCTTTGTTGAAAAGTAGTTGACCTTTAATTATAGAACTTAGATCATTTCACTCGACGCACTACGAGCTTTTGATAGGATTTGTCATTAGTATGATGCCTTATTTAGGACATGCTAAATGAAAAGATTGACTGATTTGTTAGAATCGACTTGTTGGATAGATATGAGTTCTTACATTATCTATTATCTACTGAATGGCTTGCTAAAGATCTCTTTCTTTTAATGTCATTCAGATTTGAGTTTCCAACCTAGCTTCATGCATAGTTGGTTTGATGGAGGAATTGGTCATTTGTTTTGATGAATGACTTGGAGAATCAATTTATTCATGCTTGGTCGGATTTGAAATTCCTTCTGTCCTAGCTTTAAACTTGATGGACCTCCTGAAGGACTGACTTGATTTGTCCATATTGACTTTGTCAGGAAGTGTATGTACGTCATGAATCGCTGCTATTTTTGATGGGTTCACGGAGGTACATGTTGATGACCCCTTCCACCTTAAGGTTAATGTTGAGTTATTAGTCTAGCAACAGTCCATTAAATGATAATAACCATGAAATTCTTTTAGTCACATCGCTTTGTATGAACTATGGAATTGCTTCCTCGCCTCTGCTTTCGCTTTGAGACTTGATGAGGAGATTTTTGATCTCAGCTTTGAACTTGATCAACTCATTTGAGAATAGATTGAAATATCGCCCCTGCAGGTAATATATTGATTGAGAGGCTGAATTGAGAGTTTTGAATAGTTTATCATCAAGTAGAAATATCTATTGGATCTGCTTGTAATCACTAAGTGATCTAGTTTGAGATTGAATAGTTATCATTATTGACGAGCAAGGGTTCTTTCACCGCGCCTTTTCTTGCTTGTTGAGTGAGAAGAGCGCCGAATCCTCGCTATATTTGGGCTTGTTGAGTTCAACCTTTAACTACGAAGTCTTCACTTAAGCATAGTGGGTTTGTGATTTTTCATCAAACTAATGAACGAGCTCTTTCACCGGGTCTTTTCTCATGGCTTGTTGAGTTAGAGAGCGCAAAGAACCACCATTTGTGTTCTTGAGTTTGACCTTTAGAACCCATCCGGTCTTACTTAGGATGTAGATTGATGTTTCTCCAACTTATTGATTGTAGCCTCCAAAATTGAAAATTCTTTTGACTTGATCTCTAACATTTGGATGGGAGAAAATTTTCTTGACATTTGAGGTTGTCTTTATGTAGCAATAGATTCTTTTATTCATAGGAAAACTTAACAAACAATAATTAGATATGAATTTAAGCATAAAGCTCGATATCAACCTGAATTAGAATATATTCGAGGATCTCATCATATAACACGAAGTCAACTCAAATAAACTTGATATAAACTAAAAAAAATGCCTCATAACTTGGGGGAATTCTAAAGTACATTTAAAAGAGCTTTTAAAAAGAAATTAAGCAAATACATCAATATTTGAATTGATATGCTCTTAAGAGGAGTTTTAACATGTAATATTGATTTCATCCATGTAGAAATCTAAAATATCCTTGTGTAACGGAGAAATTTCACGAAAAGGTTTTCATCTGGTGAGTATATTTATTTATGGATCTTCAGAAGACCATGTCACCTAAATAGATATACTAAAAAATGCCTCGGATGGGGATGTTTTTTTATTTCAAAAATGCATTTTCTTGCAAGAGAATTTCAAGCAAAACTTACACATGTAATAATAGAGGAATAGTCTTCAGACGAGGACTAATTCTCCTTCTGAAAAGTTCAATGGATTCACCTATGATCAAAAGTTTTGGACATCTTTGCTGTAGACTTCTAGATTTTGTTGAACTTGGTGACCTCATGTCCATCAAATCACATCCATAGATAGACATTCTCATCTTTATAGTGAGATTGTGTTGAATGTCTACTTTTATATAACTTCAAGTGGCAAGACCGTTCAACTCAAATACTTTAGCATGAGGAGGAGTTGTGGGAGTACAATTTAGATGTCATGTTGATCTGTAAGGAATTTCACTAGATTTTGACCTCCAAATTTGCTCACATTTGTTGGGACCTTTATGAGATTCTGGACATGTGGTCCAAGTGTCACGATAGATGCTCACCGCGAGACTTGAATTAGTAGACATTTTTTCAGGTTGCAAGAGAGATATTAGAAGTGATGCAAAATGACACCAAAAAACTCAAAAAAGAACCGCTTGACGGTGTTGTTTCCTCCATTTAAGCAAAGATTGGAATGATGATGCAGGAGATAGAATCAAAGAAGAACCCGCTTAATGGCATTCTTCCAAAAGTGAAATTTTAAGATTTTTATTGAATTTGAAATTGGAAAAATGAGGAAAGTTAGGGTCCTTGCATCAGCTTTTATCTCATCACGTTCGATGATGATGATGAGGCCTTCAAGCCGAATTGAAGGCTTTCGAGTAGTATCTCTCAGACATGTCATTGCTCCACCGAGAAACAACCAAATCATGCAGATAAGCTAACTAAGAATGGTGTGAGGAACAATCGGTGAACCTTAGCAACACTGACTCCTGAACCACTTGGCTCAGCCAAATAATGAATATGCTCTTATACTTGCCAGCATATCATAGAAAGATCCAAGAAAGCAAGATTCATGGCATTGGCTCTGAACCCCACAAGAATCACGAGCTCTCTCATCCAATTCATGTCAATTTGGGAAAGAAATGCAACCTAGCTCATCCTTGGACACATGAGATGATTGGGAAAGAAATGCAACAGCCTCATCCTACACATCATGGAGACATTTGGGAAAGAAATGCAACCTAGCTCTCATCCTGGACACAAATTGAGCCATGTGACATGAGGGTTTCGCAAACCACACACTTGTCTCTGGGAAAAATACTTAAATTGAGTTTATCTCTTATTAAGATAGATAATATATATATATATATATATATATATATATATATATATATATATATATATATATATATATATATATATACATATATATATCAATTTATTATTCGAAGAACGCGATTACAAGTGCTTCATAATTAGAGGGTTCAAGCCGACGATGGGCCAACTTTAGCTCAAAATGCGCTACGCTTTCACCGCTGACGCTCATGCGTGACTGCCAATTAAGTACAAATAGTCTCTAATAGATTTTGACATTTTGAAGCTAATGGCAATCAATTTCAACGGAGGTCGCTTTGATGCGTGGGCCTCGACCTCGATATGCAAACACGTTGATGAAGCGCTGATCCCGAGCATCAAGTTGTAATATTTATATCCCACCGCTTTGATGTTTTGAATGCGATGGCAAGTTCTTTTATCGATGAGGTCATTTAGGAGGTGACGCTCATTAGCCTGATTTGCATGCTATCACTTCAAATCATTCGATATTGTACAGCCGTCCAATTGAGCATACATTCATTTGATAGTTATTTTTGAAGCTAACGACATATCAATTTCATGAACGGGGTCGTTCAACATCGCCAGCTTGACCATGTGCCAATCGATTGCTCGATCGCTTTATCAATCGCTCTTTAGATTGTGCAATATTTATATCTTGATCAATTTCGACGTTGAATGCAATGCGTCCGCTGCCATCAGATTGCTCAATTTTCTGACGCCGGCATTTTGAGCTCGATTTGTGATCCACCAAGTCAGAATTATTTGTAAGTTTGAGTTGACTTATGACATATATATATATATATATATATATATATATATATATATATATATATATATATATATATATATATATATATATATATATATATATATATGGAAGTCGACACTTCCCAACTATCTTTTAAGTATTTTATTTTAAAATTTTCAAAATAATCTCATTATTTTTAAAACACTTAAAGTAAATTTTTTTTTGAATATTTTTAAAAACAAAAATTACTATTAAGCTTGTTTTATTTCAAATCAAAATTTAAATAAAAGATAAAACCCAAAAAATAAAAATTATATCAAACTTCCCTTTGGTGATTATAATTGAATCAATTGAAAATGAATTATTTATTCCCAAGTTTTCAGCTATTTATCCCTAATTACTGATCTATATTTTATTGAAATACGAATACTAATCGTTCGCTCTGTCAGTGTAGAGTGTACCAGCATGAAGCACATTAAAAAATAATACAGATTTGATTGAACAATGAATATATTGAAGGCGAAAAAAGAAAAAGAAAATGAAAACCATGCTCAGTTTCAGTTGCTACATAATAAATAAAAATCAAAGTTTATAAGCTTAATTACCGATACAAAAGTAAAACAATTGCAATACCCATTGCATAACTTATCTCGTCGGAAGCAAGTGGGAGATTAGGCTTGTTAACCTAAACAAAATTTAATAGAACAAGTTATATATGATCAACCACCACTATTTATGCAGAAATTAGTTTAGATGTTGTTGAGTGTATCTCTAATTGTAAATCCACTCATCCACCTGAACATCCTCATCTCTACAACACTTAATTTTATGCTTCTCTTTCATTCTCCAACATTTAGCTCCATAAATTCTTACAGGCTTTACCACCATCTTATAATTTTTTTTTAAAAGTCAAAGCAATACTTTTCTATCACATAATAATATGCCAGATGCATTCCTCCACTTCAACCATCCAACTTGAATTCTACTAATAACATCTTCATATATTTCACCGTCATTTTGAACAATCGATACGAGATATCTAAAATGGCCGGTCTTTTTAACCACTCAATTGCCCAATGTCACCTCTTAGAGGGTGCTATCTGCCATGTTGTTTTGAACATTGATTGCATATTTTTTTCTCATTATCATCATCATCATCATCAGTGCCTCTCAATCATCTTTGTTTAAGATATTTGAGAGAATTTAATGACAAATTCATACATATAATATATATACAAACTTTGAACTCACTTGTCAAATAGAATGAATGTTCCCAAATATTAAAAGTGTTGTATTGCACCAACCTTGTCTATTTCCATGTCAAATATCTGATTGATTCCAGAGCTATAACCATTAACACAAAGCGAAACAACTACTGACTGCAAAATATATAAGTAAAATGATGACATGGTTATTATCTCTTTTTCCCAACAAATAATAAATAAATAATATTGTACATATTCTCACCTGCATTATTCCAATATAAAAAGGCAAAGAAATATCATTTAAAGTCTCTAGTGCTATTAGACAACTTGACATAATCCCCATAACCTACATGAAACAAGAGGCGCTTCATAAAATTTAATATGCCATATACATATATATTTTTTTAAAGCATCTATATCTTTTTTTTTTTTTTGAAAATTTATTATGAAATTTAATTTATTAAAAGACGGAATAATATTGCTTACACTATATAAAAATATGCAAATATATTCTTTTATTAATATCCAAATCGTTTATTGGAAAATCTTTATATATATATATATATATATATTAAAATAGGAAACAAGTTTATTTGAGCGCATAAACTTCAAAAAATGTACTTCCTCCAAAGCTTCTCAATTTGCGGTCATGGATTAAGTACTTAACTGTACCAATACAAGTGTATGGACGCATGAAAGAGTAGAAAGTATGAGGAGAAACAGTATGAAGCTTCCATGATTGCTCTGGTTTCACAGTACTGTTGTTCTTTAACGAGGAATTGATGATCATAAACCTTGATCTGCTACTGTAGCCTCCCATCTTCTTTACCCACGTAATTCTTTTACTTTTTTTTTGTCTTCCTTCTCCCATTTTATTTCGCTCGAACGTACGATTAGCACAGAGCTACCTAATCTCGCAAAAATAAAATTAAACACAGTGAAAAAAAATATTAATCAGATAAATAATATTACCATGAATGCCAATAAGGAAAATACAGAGAAGAAAAAATTATAGAAAAATAATTTATAAAAGCTATAATATAAGGAGTTAGATTAAAGTGCATTTTAGATAAATTTTTGTGATTAAACTACTATGCAGCATAAAAGGAATATTTTCTCTTATATTTTAAATTGTGAATCATTAATAAAAGCGTTGTCGTGTAGAATTTTATTAGATGCGAGATCTAAGAAAAAAATTATCCAACACACGCGGGATATGAACACTGGGGTTATCATTTAAAAGCTAGGAAACCACTTTGCCTTTAGAACTATGTGTTCAAAAGAGAGGCTTCCTCGTTAGTTCTGAAGAAGGATGGCGAAACAATATTCAGTGTGTAGAAAAGTAATATCGTCAACTCCAACCCAAGGGAGAAGTTTCCCGAAAAGCAGGAACGGATCTTCTGGGAGCCACCTCTGATCTTCAGGGAGAAAACCTGTTTTTCTAGTCCTCCGGGGCGATCTCAAGCAGCTCCCGATCTTGCACTCTTGGTGGTAGCACCGGTGGTGCTAGATCACGGCCAAGGTCGACCGGTGGTTCTCGAGTTCGTCTTCATCGATTCGGTCCCTCTAAGATGAGAATGAAGCTTATAGATTTTTTGGAGTGGCGCCTTGTAAATTTGTGGAAAACTCCAACCACTATAACCACATCGACGGCTCTATCCCTCGACCGACTGTGTATTTTGATGATCCGGTGCCTTAATGATGTCGAATTGGGTGATCTTGGATTCGTTGGATTCGCCTTGACGAGCCGCCCATTATAAATATTTTGGTGACCATTGGCGGATCCATTTTCATGCTCGATTGATTAAGTCATTGAGTTGGATCGGACTATGCTTGATGTCGCTATGTCGTCATCGACTGTACATAACCCATACGCCCTCGTAAAATTAATCTGATCAAGACGAATCTCAAGGCATTTTCGTAAATGCTTCGATCTAATCACCGATTTCAAGCTTACAAATAAATCGACCGCCTCGAGACGAACATAAGCAACATCAAGATACCCGATCCGAGCTCAATCGACTCGATCAAGCTATCGAGCATGAAAATGGATCCCCGATCCGCCAAATGGTCACCAAAACGACATATTTATAGATCGAAGCCACAAGACTAATCCAACGTAATCCAAGATCACCCCCGACATCATTAAGGCACCCATCATCAAAATACACCGCTCAGGGGATCGCGACTGCCGTCCGATGGGAGTGGTTGGAGTTTTCCACGAATTTACAAGGCCTGCCACTCCCAAAAAATCTATAAATAGAGCTTCATTCTCACCTTAGGGACGGAATCGATTGAAGACAGAGAGCTCGAGAACACCGACTGACGCCGACGCATCTATCACCACCGCCACCACCAGGTGCTCAAGATCGTGAGTCTCTAGAGATCGCCTCTGTGAGGACTAGAAAAGACCAGCTTGCCGCCCTTTCTCCCCAAGATCAAGAGGTTGCTCCCGTAAGATCGCTCGCCGCTTTTGGGAAACTTCTCCCTTGGGTTGGAGTTGACCGATATTGTCTTTTCTACACTCTAATATTGTTTCCTCCAGAAACACCTTCTTCTCCTAACTAACGAGAAGCAAGGACCAGATCTTTGAACACATAGTGAAAGTTTGAACACATAGTGAAAGTTCTCTGACGGAACAAGGCCAGGTGGTTTTCCTAACGGGTTTTTCCGTATATTGTTCATCCACTGCTTGTTGGATAATTTTTTGGGCTACGCAGAAGATCTGCATGGGAATAAAATTCTCAACCGATTTAGCGTGCGTCGTGGGAAGCGGTTCCCATTGCTATATCTCCAATATGGTTGGTAAGCGGGGTTTTGCTCAGCGGCTCCTCATTCTCGAGGATCAAGGGCCTTGAAGTCTCAACACTTCTCTACATACTTACGTCCCCGGGTGAGGGTCGGTCGGGCCCTCTTTGGAAGATCGGCGTTCAAAGGATGGAGGATTCCCGAGCGAAATTCTTTCACTCTGAGGGCCAGGCAAAGCGTTAACCGCTGGAAGAGCCACAGGTTCCGGCCACCGGCATAATGTGATTTTCTTCAGAATGATTACCCAGAATGCTTGGGATCAGCGGGTAGAATCCCTTGGCACCACATCCGGATCTTTGAACTTTCGGATACGCCCGATTACTCACCCGAATGGCTCAGTACCGTGGGGTGAAACCTGCGTCATCCTTATGAACTCGACGGCAGTGCGGGGAAGGTTCCGTGGCGATCATTCTCCCGCTTTATGAGGTTAACATCATTCGAATGCTTCGATAAACAACGCTTGGATAAGTTGGCAATCTCTATAGGCGCACAACTTTCTCCATAGCGGTTAACATCAAAGCGGCTTCAGATAAACAACCTGGATAGGTCAAAAGGTCCTTAGTGGACTTCCCGACCTCTTCCATACGGGGTTAACATGCGAGTAGCAGCTCGATAAACAGCGGATAAGTTGGCAATCCTCATAGGTTTCTCTTTCTCCATAACGAGTTAACATCGCCAGTAAGCGGCTCCGATAAACAACCGGATAGGTCAAAAGGTCCTCGTGGACTTCGACCTCATACGAGGTTAACGTCGAGTAGCATGCGATAAACAACCTTGGATAAGTTGGCAATCCTCTATAGGCTTTTCTGACTTTCTCCATAAGGTTAACATCGTGATCTTTAGATAAACAACCTGGATAGGTCAAAATCCGGTGGACTTCGACCTCTTCCATACGGTTAACATCGTCAGTAGCCTTCGATAAACAACCTTGGATAAGTTGGCAATCCTCATAGGCTACAACTTTCTCCATAACGGTTAACATCGTGATAAGCGCTCAGATAAACAAAGGATAGGTCAAAATCCGGTGGACTTCGACCTCTTCCATGAGGTTAACATCGTGGTGCTTCGATAAAACAACCTTGGATAAGTTGGCAATCCTCAAGGCCTACAACTTTCTCCATAACGTTAACATCATCGGTAGCGCTCAGATAACAACTCGGATGGGTCAAAGGTCAAGTAATCGACCTCTTCCATCGAGTTGCGCTCCTTCGTCGGTAAACGATAAACCTTGGATAAGTTGGCAATCCTTCATTTTACAACTTTCTCGATGTTAACATCATCGAGTAAGCGGCTAGATAAACAACCTGATAGGTCAAATCCGTGGACTTCGATCTCTTCTCTGGTGCGTCAGTAGCTCGATAAACAACCTTGGATAAGTTGGCAATCCTCATAGGCGCCTACAACTTTCTCCATAGCGGTTAACATCGTCAGTACTCGATAAACAACACCGGATAGGTCAAAATCCGGTTCAATTCGATCTTCTTGAGGTTCCGTCGCCGAGTCACACCGACAAACAACCGGATAGGTCAATCTCATTGGGTATTCTCGCCGATTCTGCGGTCGATCATCCGGTCGGTAGCCAACCATCTTGCCGGTCCGCGTCGACTTTGATCACCTCGCATTCGGTAAGGCATCATGCGCCATCATCGGTCATCCCGAGCCATCGGTCCTCGGCGCCATCGCGAAGCATCTTGCGGTCACCACCGCTCACGTGCCGATCATCCGGTCAGCTCAAAATGCATTCGACGCCCGCTTGTAGGCCGGTCGCCGTAGGCAATCGCGTCTTCACGTTGACCGTCGTAGCAATCCTTTACTATCGCGTTGACCGTCATTACCATCTCGATTTGCGTTCGCGACCACACCTGGTCGACATCGCGTCGCAATATGCGGTCCCATCGTCGTTGGTTATCTCGCGAACCACCAGGTCCCGTCGACCAACATGGGTGCCACCGTGCGTCTTGATCACCCAGCGGTGATCCCTCAGCGACGTCGAGCGGTAGGTGGCCGGACCCACGGCATTATCGTGGCATGATGCTCCCATTTTAGAAGATTCCTGAGCAACGATGACGTGTCTCCAAGAGTCTCACCACGCAAAACAGCTTCAGATGATTATTCAAAGAGGTGCAAACTCCCACCGGGAGGGCTATGCACTGGGAGAAGAGGAGATCAGTGCCCAAACTCCCACGGGGGAGGCATACTAAGGGAGGGAGATCAAAGAGTGCCCAAACTCACAGGGAGGCTATGCACTCTAGAGGAGAAGAGATGAGAAAATGTGCCTTTCCCTCTTACAGAGGGGTTTTATAGACCCTTGGGAACAGCGTAAAACAGCTCAAAGCGTCAACAGCGTTCAGCTGGCGTGCCATCCAGCAGCATCTCCCATGGCCCGCTGTGGCCATGGCCTTGCCAGCGCCCCGTAGCCATCTTAGCCCTTGCCAGCGCCAGCTCGGCCAGGTGAAAGCGTCGGATCCGCAGATTGCCAGTCGTGAGCCGTCCAGTGAAACCGGCTCGCCCGTGAAGCCAGCCGCCCATATTCCGCGGTAGTCGCAGCCGCCAGCAGGGCCATGAACTTGTATAATTTCGACCTCGTCGTACAGCGTAGTAGCCCTTCCAGCTATGGGTCCAAGCCTTGGCGACTTAGCGCCGCTCAGCTACCCAGCGCCCCGTAGTTACGCTAGAGCCTTCCGAGTCTGGGGCACAACCGCCCGTTGCGATATCTGGAGACCCCATAGCGCGACCGAATCTTGGCAGCCGGAGAACCAGCGCAGAACTGGCGCGCCATTCCCGTTCGGCGCAGTTGGCCAGATCTCCGACGAACCCTTGAGCCCCCCGACGAAGCTGGACATTGGGTTGGGAGTATGGCCCCACTCCCTATTAACGTCTTTGATCTGCCAATGAGCGACCGCGACCCGGCCCCATGGTGTAAAATCCTGGCGTAGACCATGCCCGTCTTGTGACGTAAGCCCGCGCAGCCTTTGCCGTGCAACACCCAGCTATTGCGGCGCACGGCGGCAGCCTTATTTTCTTTGACCGTAGCGTAGGCACGTCCGGCCAAACCCAAGCGCCCATTTTCTGAGCTCTGTTGCTCGGATCGATCTGTAATCTCGAAATCTCGCGCCCGCGCATACTTACACATATTTGCGGCTATGACGGTTATAATATTGTCTTTGTTATGAAGATCTTCTCTCAATCGCGGTTGATGGACTCTCAATTTCATTGGAGAATTTTCAAGTATTTGACATATATTTTTTGGATGGCCGAGATAATGTCACCCAAAAATAGGGGAACAACGATAGTCCTCGAAATGTCGATCAACCGCGAATCTCAAGGCATTTTTCAAATGCTTGATCTAATCACCGATTTGAAACTTACTGATGGCCGTAGTCTCGATGAGGCGAACATAGCGCGTCAAGAGCGATCAGAACCGAGCATTTCGGATCAAGCTATCGAGCATGAAAATGGATCTGATCCGCCAAATGGTCACCGACATATTTATAGTCGGTCGGCGGCTCGTCAAGGCGAATCGAATCAAGATCACCCAATTAGACATCATTAAGGCACCGGATCATCAAAATACACTCGATGAGGGGATCGCGGGCGATGGAGTGGTTGGAGTTTTCCACAATTTACAAGGCACGCCACTCCCAAAATCTATAAATAGAGCTTCATTCTCACTAGGGGGAATCGATTTGAAGAGAGAGCTCGAGAACCACCGGTCGACCTTGGCAGATCATCACCAGGTGCCAGGTAGTGTGAAGATCGAGCTCGCCCAGGAGATAGGACTAGAAAGACCAGTTCGCTCCTTTCTCCACGAAGATCGAGGTTGCTCCCAGGAAGATCCGTTCTGCGCTTTTGGGAAACTTCTCCCTTGGGTTGGAGTTGGAGATATTGTATTTTCTGGTATTGTTTAGCAACCTTCTTCTCCAACGAGAAGCGAGGACACGTATCTTTGAACACATGGTGAAAGTTCTGTGGGCAAGGCCGTGGTTTTCCTTGCGGGTTTTCCCATAACGTGTTCATATCCCACCTTGTGTGTTGGATAATTTTTTGGGCTTCACGAAGATCTAGCATCTAGGAATAAAATTCTACGCGCATTAGCGCCGTCTGTGAACAAACGGTTCCCCATTTATATCTCAATATGGTTGTGGCGGGGTTTGCGCTCCAGCTCATTCCCGATCAAGGCGTGTCTGCACTTCTCTACAATACTTGTGTGAGGTGGTGCCTCTTAGATGGCGTTCAAAGGATGGAGGATTCGGATTGACTCTGCGAGACAAAGCATTAGTTTGTGACCATTTGATGCATTAATCCTTCACGAGTGATTGCAGGAATCGATTGTGAATCCCCTTGGCACCACATCCGGATCTTTGAACTTGATAAGTCGTCTCGAGGCGGTCAGTTTATTGTAACTTCAGAAATCGGTGATTAGATCGAAGCATTTAAATGCTTTGAGATTCGTGCTTGATCAGTTAATTTTAGAGGGCGTATGATTTGCTATTTTTGGGTGACATTATCTCATCATCAAAAATATATCAATGAAAATAGCAAATTCTCAATAAAATTTGAAGTCCATCAGTAGCATTTTGAGAGCAGATCTTCATCAACGATATTATAACTGGGAAGGCGATGGGCATAAATATGTGTAAGTATCTTGTGAGATTGAATTTAGTCGATCAGGAGAAAGCGCTTCACATGAATGTGCATGGCAATTATGGCCGCCCGTACTTGGCATACCAGCCAGCGCCATGAGAGCTTCAGTATCGGACGGATAAATGAGAGCACTGAATCAGCGAATTGGCGAGTAGAATGAGAAATCACCGGTGGCAAATTTGGCGTTAGTGGCGAATGACAGCGATTCTGACCGTAGCGGTGGTTCGGCCGGCCATGGCCTTGTGTGAGCGGATTGGCCATGGCAGCCGTGATTGAGCTGACCATGGTGGCGGTTCGGCCATGGCCGACAGTTGGCGCCATGACAGCCAGCTGACATGGGCCGTGGTTTGAGCAGCTGTGAGCCAGTCGAGGCTGTGGATCTGTGTAGCTAGCCAGCAGGCCAGTCTTGTAGGCGAACCCTGGGCGTTTTAGCGGTTTGAAGCGGTTTGAAGTTTTTTTGCCCTATAAAGGGTCTATAAAACCAGGGCTAGAGGAAAGGCACATTTTCTCATCTCCTCTTCTCCTCTTAGGGGGTGCCTCCCACAGTGGGGAGTTTGGGCACTCTTTTGGATCTCCTCTTCTCCTCTTAGAGTGCATAGCCTCCCCGGGTGGGAGTTTGGGCACTCTTGGATCAACCTCTACCTCTTCATCTCCACTGCCAGAGTGCATAGCCTCCCCGGTGGGAGTTTGGGCACTCTCCTTGGAATAATTTTCATCTCGAAGAGGGCCAACCGGCCTGACACCGTCCGGTTTGGAAATGAAGGAGACGATAACCGAGACGGCGACGATGACGACGATGGTGGCCCATAAGGTCGGGCGACGTCTCGATGATGGTGACCGGCGCCGAGGTCGGCAGGATGACATGACAATGGTGATGACCGTGCAGAGATAACTGGAGATTGTCGCGGATGGCGGTGATGACGTGACGGCGACGGTATGGCCGACGATCGACTATCCGAAGGTGTGTCGATGTTGCCGGCGACGCAACTGGAAGAGGCCGAATTAACGCCGAGATTTTGACGGTCCGGCGTTGCCGAGCACGGCGACGCAACCCGTATGGAAGAGGTCGAAGACCGCTGGATTTTGACCTATCCGAGGTTGCCGGGCCTGGCGATGTTAACTCGATGGAGAAAGCGCCGATCACCTTATCCCTATCGAGCTACCGGCGTTAACCTGATGGAAGAGCTGAATCCAGGATTTTGACCTATCCGGGTTGTTTATCTGAGCGCTACTCGATGATGTTAACTTATGGTGGAAAAGAGCGCCCATGTGAGGATCGCCAACTTATCCGGTTGTTTATCGAGCGCTACTCGACGATGTTAACCTGCATGGAAGAGGTCGAAGTCCACTGGACCTTTTGACCTATCCGAGGTTGTTTATCTGAGCGCTTACTCGGCGATGTTAACGTTATGGAGAAAGTCGTATAGAGGATTGCCAACTTATCCAAGGTTGTTTATCGGCTACTCGACGTTAACCCAGATGGAAGAGGTCGCGGAAGTCCACTAAGGATTTTGACCTATCCGGGTTGTTTATCTGAGCGCTTATCATGATGTTAACCGTTATGGAGAAAGTTGTAGGCGCTATAGAGGATTGCCAACTTATCCAAGGTTGTTTATCGAGCGCTATCACGATGTTAACCTCAGATGGAAGAGGTCGAAGTCCACTAAGGATTTTGACCTATCCGAGGTTGTTATCTGAGCGCTTACTGATGATGTTAACTCGCTATGGAGAAAGTTGTAGTGCCTATGAGGATTGCCAACTTATCCAAGGTTGTTTATCGAGCGCTACTCACGATGTTAACCAGATGGAAGAGGTCGAATAATGCGATTTTGACCTATCCCAGGTTGTATCTGAGCTTACTCGATGATGTTAACTCGTTATGGAGAAAGTTGCTAGAGGATTGCCAACTTATCCAAGGTTGTTTATCGAGGCTACTCGACGATGTTAACCCGTAGATGGAAGAGGTCGAATTGAATCCTAAGGATTTTTTATCCTAGGTTGTGAGCTGCCATCGGCGATGTTAACCCGTTATGGAAAAAGTTGTGCGCCTATAGAGGATTGCCAACTTATCCAAGGTTGTTTATCGAGGCTACTGGCGACAAAACTGCATGGAATATATTTATGAGGTTCTTGAACCTCGATCTATCCAGGTTGTGTATCTGAGCGCTTACTCGATGATGTTAACTCGTTATGGAGAAAGTTGTGCGCCTATGAGGATTGCCAACTTATCCAAGGTTGTTTATCGAGCGCTACTCGACGATGTTAACTTATGGAGAAGATCTCAATTGAATCCGAGATTTTGACCTATCCGAGGTTGTTTATCTGAGCTACGATGATGTTAACCCGTTATGGAGAAAGTTGTATATGAGGATTGCCAACTTATCCAAGGTTGTTTATCGAGCTACTGACGATGTTAACTCATGGAAGAGGTCGAATTGAATCCACCGAGGGATTTTTGACCTATCCCAGGTTGTTTATCTGAGCGCTAATTGATGATGTTAACCTGCTATGGAGAAAGTGTGCCTATAGAGGATTGCCAACTTATCCAAGGTTGTTTATCGAAGCTACTGACGATGTTAACCTGTATGGAAGAGGTCGAAGTCCACTAAGGACCTTTGACCTATCCCGTTGATTGTAGCCGAATAGGCATCCATGAAGCTCAAAGATTCGATGTCCATGTCGCATCAACTAGTTGGTCGACAATGAAGGGGAAGCTTATCTTTGGGCATGCATCGCGGTCGCGTAGTCGATGCACATTCTCCGTGAAACTGCTGGCCTTTCGACTAACACTACGCTAGCCAACCGTGGGATAAGTAGACTTCTCGAATGAACTTGACTTCCGTAAGTTTGGTGATTTCTTGTTCTATGACCCGCAATCGCTCGTAAGCGAAGGTTCTTTTCTTCAGACACCGGCCAGGTTGAGTCAACTTTGAGGGAGTGCGTAATGACTTCCGGCCTGCATCGAGCGCGCCTGTGCAAAGATATCTTGATTTTACGCGTAAAATCTACGATCGATTCTGATCGAGACAACAACGATCCCACCTTCACCTTTCGCGATGGATCAACTTCGAGATAGAAGACAAATTACATCTTCAACCGGAGAAGCCCTTTCGAGGCATCCTCATCTCGTAGTCGAAGTTCTCGATGTTGAGGGTTACCGACGAAATGGTCGGGCTTGCTTGATATAGCACGCCATTCGTTGATTCCACTTACCATGCGTTTCATGCTGAGGTGCCTTGAGCGCAAAGGAGAGGTCTCCAAATATCGGATTGCCGCAACTTGACTAAGCTACATTGGCTGGAAATTCTCCAAGAGTGGATGGCCTTCCACTAACCATAATCCATCAAGGAAGGGAAGCTTTTCTATACGGCGAAAGTGGAGTAAAAAAGAACATCAACCAACTCCCATTGTCTATCATTTTAATATTGAAGCATGGATCATCAACGACCGATGACAAGGGGATCTTTGATGTGGATGTGAATCCCTCTAGATCTAAATCATCAAAGGTGATAGAATGGTCAAAGACTTCTTCGCTCTTGAAAGGCGGCAATGAATATATAACACCGCCCTCTGTTTATCTCTCCGACGCTGTTCCTTCCGAGTCGGTTGCCCCTCAAAGATTTGCCGGACGAAAGGGTTGGTTTTGTATAAACGCCTAGATACCCTCGACGATTAGTCTTTCAATCTCCTCCTTCGCTTGGTGGCACTCTTCTTTTCTAAGATGTTTGAACATCACCTTTGGGAACCTTCTTCCTTGTCGGTGGTTCAAACTGCCGATGAGTACCGATAACTTCGCCAATGGAGATTTGTGCCTATTCTATGGACCAGTCGATAGAATGGACTGCTCCGCATTAATGATGAATAAGTATCCCCGGAGTCCTCCGAAGCACGCCTCAAAAGTTCTCGGATCTACTCGGTATCTGTCGCCGTGAGGAGAACCTGAAGTATTCTTTAAGGGACTCTCCATCGCTCGCGGATTCGGAGATGTGATGAATCCTCGATGATTCTCTTGTTCGCCAGAACCGCTCTACAAAAAATCCGAGCTCTCCAAATGATCTGGACGGACCCTTAGCTGAATAGAACCAAGTACGAGCTGCCCTTTGAGAGTCGCCGGGAATACCGACACAAGACAGAAGTCATTTGCACGCCGAATGTGCATGATCGCTCAGTGATCGATATGCTCGTATGGACGGGCCATCGTAGGGTCCATGCCGGGAAGCTTGAATCTCCGAATCGGGTATTGCGAGATGATCTGCCGAGGACGAAGAAGAGGCGGCGGAGAATGGATCGATTGTTTTCCGAACTCTTCCACTGCCGTCAGTTCATCGCATAAGGTGACGGAATTTCACCGACACGAGGTTGAGCCATTCGTGGGGTGAGTAGAACCGGCGGTATCCGTAAGTTCGATCCGGATGTGGTGCCAAGGGGTTCTCTACTTGTTGATCCGCATTCCTGCAATCATTCTCGTGAAGAAAATCGATTATGCCGATGCGCGGAACCCGTGGCTCTTCCAGCTGGAACGCTTTGTCCTCTCGCAGAGTCAAGAATTGCCTCGGGAATCCTCCATCCTTTGAACGCGATCTTCCAAAGAGGGCCCTCTCACCCGGGACGTAAGTCTAGTGAGAAGTGTTGAGACTGGCCCTTGATCCGAATGAGGAGCTGGAGCGAAAACCCCGCTTACCAACCATATTGGAGATATAGCAATGGGAACTCTGTGACGCAAGCGGGCGTTAGAGAATTTTATTCCCAGATGCGAGATCTTCCGTAGCCCAAAATTATCCAACACACAAGAGGATATGAACACATGGGTTATACGGAAAACCCGCGGGAAAACCACGGCCTTGCCCGCCTCAGAACTTTCACTATGTGTTCAAAGATACGTGTCCCGCTTCTCGCTAGTTGAGAAGAAGGTGTTTCTGGGGCAAACAATATTCCGAGTGTAGATACAATCTGGCCCAACCAAGGGAGAAGTTTCCCAAAAGCGAACGATCTTCCGAGCAACCTCTTGATCTTCGTGAGAAAGGAGCGCAACCGGTCTTTTCTAGTCCTCCTGGGCGATCTCCTGGGCGAGCGATCTTCGTGCACCATGGTGGTGGTGACCCGGTGCTAGATCGTCTGGCCAAGGTCGACCTGGTTCTCGAGTTCTCTCTTCAAATCGATTCCCCCCCTAAGGTGAGAATGAAGCTCTATTTATAGATTTTGGGCGTGCCTTGTAAATTTGTGGAAAACTCCAACCACTCCCATAACCAATCGGACGCCCAAGGCGATCCCCTCGACGAGGTGTATTTTGATGATCCGGTGCCTTAATGATGTCGGAATTGGGTGATCTTGATTCGCTGGATTCGCCTTGACGAGCCACCGACCGACTATAAATATGTCGCTTTGGTGACCATTTGGATCGATCCATTTTCATGCCCGATAACTGATCCGAATGATTCGGCCGGATCGACTACGCTTGATGTCGCTATGTCGCCTCATCGGTGACGGCCGTCGTAGTTCTGCTGAAATCGCGATAGATCAAAGATTTCAAAATGCTTGATTCGCTGATCGATTAATTTTCTGAGGACGTATCAAACGTAAAATAAAAATAAATAAATAAAACAAAAGGACCTCTCATTGAAGGGGATGAGCTGAGCTTTGTAGGAAGGTGAAGTGGGCTCTGCAAGAAGCAGCATGACACCGCCATTGAGAGTGTTTTTTTTGGTCTTAAAAGAGATCACTGTTGGTGCTTATAAAGGCGTTTATTACAGCTAGATTGATTAATTCATTTCCAACTTAAATTAAGCATTTTTTAAATAGACGGATAATAAATATTTCCTTAGTTCTTAATATATCACTTTGAATAATTAAAATTTTTTTATCAGATATCTGTTGCCGGTTTGAAGCGGTCATCTAGCCTGAATTAAAAAAAAAAATCTTTTTATTTTTAATCCATCAAGGAGTTTAAAATGGCGATAAGGTAATTTCCTAACATTGTTTTAGAGATAACAAGAAGGTAATTGAATACAATTTGTTTTTAAGTATTTTACGTATTAAGGGGCTCTTTGGGATCAATTTTATTTTGTAATTTTTATTTTTATTTTTATGTAATTTTTAAAATATGCTTATTTGATGTATTTTTTTATATATTTTTTATTATTTTAATAATAAATAATATTATTTTTAAAAATATTTAAAAATAGCTTTTAGATGTTTAGAATATATTTTTTTTAAAAAATAATAATCATCAAATATATTTTATTTTAAAACAAAATATAAATAAAATAAAATAAAATTATAAAACAAAAAATAAAAAAAAATATCCCAAACAGCCCCAAAGCTTTTCTTGATATGTTTCTTTTCGAATAAGGTTGATAATTCGATATATAAATTTTATAAAATTAATAAGTTAATATTTATGATATATTTAATAAATAGTTTCTTTATTTGATCCTACATAATGAGCGGACCCAATTGGCCTGAAAATTTTTATTTTATTTAATAGGATGATGAATTTTATAATTTTGCATATTAATATCCAGTTTAAAAATATTTATTTTATTCAATTAGTTGAAAATTTTTATATTTTTTATGATTATATATATATATAATGCTAATCATACATGAATGTTTTGGCATAATAATAAATTTTTTTTAGGCCGCTGGAGGGCTTGCTGTATGTCAGCATCAGTGTCATCTACCATTTCAATGTGATCTGCAGCCTCCTTTAACAGCAAAATGGTATAACCTAATCGTGACGCTTTCTCTACCATCTACTCTTTGTTCTGATCCATCTGACATCAAGGCGGCAGTGACCAAACCGACGAAGAACTTATAGGTGACTCCACCCTCTTCCACCATCGAACACGTAAATACACCTCGCCAAATGAGGCAAATATCAGACAAGAGACGGCATGAAATCATTGGAGTGCATGCATAATCTCCTTCATTAATCAGGTATTAATTATTTCATGATAGATTGTTATATATATACAGTTGAATTTATGTCTCGTAATATGGTCATAATCACGTAAATTATTTTGCGTTGGGCAGTGGGAAGATGAACGAGAAGAGCTTGAAGAGCTTCCATATGAAGGAGAAGGAGAAGGAGACGGTGGTGGATTAAAGTGCATTTTAGATAAATTTTTCTGATTAAACTACTATGCAGCATAAAAGGAATATTTTCTCTTATATTTTAAATTGTGAATCATTAATAAAAACGTAAAATAAAAATAAATAAATAAAACAAAAGGACCTCTCATTGAAGGGGATGAGCTGAGCTTTGTAGGAAGGTGTAGTGGGCTCTGAAAGAAGGAGCATGACACCGCCATTGGAGGTATCAGGGAAAAGGAGAGCTTTTTTTTTTTTTGGTCTTAAAAGAGATCACTGTTGGTGTTTATAAAGGCGTTTACTACAGCTAGATTGACTACTTAAATTAAGCATTGTTTAAATAGACGGATAATAAATATTTCCTTAGTTCTTTATATTTGACTTTGAATAATTAAAATTTTTTATCAGATATCTGTTGCCGGTTTGAAGCGGTCATCTTGCCTGAATTAAAAAAAAAATCTTTTATTTTAATCCATCAAGAAGTTTGAAATGGCGGTAAGGTAATTTCCTAACATCGTTTTAGAGATAACAAGAAGGTAATTGAATACAATTTGTTTTTAAGTATTTTACGTATTAAGGGCCTCTTTGGGATTAATTTTATTTTGTAATTTTTATTTTTATTTTTATATAATTTTTAAAAATATGCTTATTTGATGTATTTTTTTATATATTTTATTTTTATTTTAATAATAAATAATATTATTTTTAAAAATATTTAAAAATAGCTTTTAGATGTTTAGAATATTTTTAAAAAATAATAATAATCATCAAATATATTTTACTTTAAAACAAAATATAAATAAAATAAAATAAAATTATAAAACAAAAAATAAATAAAAAAATCCAAAACAGCCCCAAAGCTTTTCTTGATATGTTTCTTTTCGAATAAGGTTGATAATTCGATACATAAATTTTATAAAATTAATAAGTTAATATTTATGATATATTTAATAAATAGTTTCTTTATTTGATCCTACATAATGAGCGGACCCAATTGGCCTGAAAATTTTTATTTTATTTAATAGGATGATGAATTTTATAATTTTGCATATTAATATCCAGTCTAAAAATATTTATTTTATTCAATTAGTTGAAATTTTTATATTTTCTATATATATATATATATATATATATATATATATATATATATATATATATATATATATATATATATATATTAGGCCTGATGAAGCCACTTCCTCCAAATATCACATTTCTAAAAGTTAAAAAAAAAAAAACATCTTATATGGAGTTCAAAATCAAAATGGAATCCAGGAGATATTATATGCTAAGAATTTTTCAAAAATTAAAAGAGAAATTTAAAATTAAAATCACATAGAGTAATGTTAGAAACAGATTAACATCAAAATGATATTCCCAAGCATAAATTTAAAATGATATTATATGTTTAATATTTTATTTGCTAATAAGGATCATATAAACTTTAAATCACGAAAAAATTCTATACAATGTAACAAAAAGTTCTATATGATAAAGTTCTACATAATATATATATATATATATTTTTTCTTTTTAGTTTTGACATTGAAGTGATCAGCCTTACACAGTTCAGACAGATTTGTACGAGCAGACGGTCCACTCTGGTTTGATCCAGCTGCTCTGCTGACTATGACACCTATTCTTTTCTCTATAAAATTATTAGTGGAGAGAGAGAAGAGTCAGAGAGATGGGATATAATAAAAGAAGTTATTTTCAACTTTTTTTTTATATTTTTAAATTTAAAAGCTTATAGCAAATATAACTTAAAAAATAAAAATTGAATAGTGATCCCTCAAGTGTGATAAAATTAGTAATTTTTTAAATCATTTATAAAAGAGTGGCATTATTTTTCTTCAAAAAACTTTTTGATGTAACAGAATAAATGTTATTATGCAAAAAAAAATTAATTCTAATACTTTGCAATTTTAAGATCAGTTGATAAAAATATTTAATTGATAATTTATATTTTATACTTACCTGAAATTTAATTTAATAATTTTGAGGTGCATTTAAGTTGATTTTTATAAGAATATCCTTATTAAATTTTTAATAAATGTATATCTGATTAGTTTCTTATCACGAGATGCATTCATAAGTAGAAGAATTTTTTTAAATAAGTATTAAATAAATATTAATTATAATTTAAAATACATTTTAAAAAAAAATTCAGTTTAGGTACAATGCTATTGGTACGTCACCACCTCATCATAGGGTTAGAGTCAATGACCAATCGCAATCGACTACAAGCCCCGTCGATAATCTATCGACTGACTTTAGGTAAAACCAACCAACTAATTATCGCTGCCTTTATGCACCAATCGCAATATGGCTTTCATCGTTACTTTTTTTTTGAAAAGGAGAAGTGTTTTATACAAGAGTTGTATTTGCCTGCAATTTACAAATATAAACTCAACTAGATATCTACTAACATCAAATTAAAACTACTTTATATGAAGTAGTTGTACTCTAAAGAAATTACACAAAAAAAATTTCATTCATATCTTAAGTAAACCTAGTTACCAATATAGAAAATACAAAACTATAGAAAGAGTCCACAAATATATATAATACAAATACATCTATATATTATACTTATGCGAGCCTATACTATCGTAGCACTACATGGAGTAGTGAGGAATGATGATGATCACCAACCGATGGGAGACATCATGTGGTCCACTCCTACATATCAACCCACCATGCGAAGTCTCCTAAAGGCACCCAATCTTGTGAAGGTGCAACGTCCCATATGATCAGAGCCGAGAAGTAGAAGGCCCGGATCGATAAGTAGATGGGCCCACTAATGTCCGCCTGGGAATCATAGAGCATGTGACATATGCGACGACGGTTGTGTAGCTAATGTGTGTGTGCAATCTCGATCATGACATATCTTCATACCTATTTATAACCGGAAGTCCAGTCAGGGGACGAAAGAAAGGTTGAAAAATGTCATTCGTCACTAAAATATGCTCCTCCTATATGAAATAAGTTTAAAATATTACTATGAAAATCTATAGATAGAGTAGCTAAGAAAATTTGTAGATTGTAGTATTATCTTAACATATGCTCATGGTATGCCTGGGTAGTATGTCATTGGTGGATCAATAGGTCCCTTAAGTAAGTACAATGAAGCCCATGACCTGAACCATAACATGTATGGAGGGCTTGCTATATGTCAGCATCAGTGTCATCTACCACGTCAATGTGATCTCTATGAGCCTCCTAGATAGTGATGTGCTGCTGATGGTATTGAACATAATCGGTATCGGCTTTCCCTCTGCCATCTACTCTTTTGAAGCTAAGATCCATCGGAGCGACATCAATGTGTGGTAAGTGACCAAACTGACGAAGAATTCTATTAGAAATGTTCCACTCCACCCTCTTCCAGCTTATCAGGGGAACACGTGCTAGCCATACAACCTCGCCAACAAGGCAAATATCAAACAGGTGAATCCTAATCAGAATATCGTACGACTCCCCAGTCACCTGCAAGTTTGAGTGGTTGTTACACAGAATATCGTACAGTAAAATTCAGATAAAATATGTTTTAACATTTAAGAGTTTTACCTGGCTCAATAGTAGTCCTTCAAGCTCATCCCAAAAAATTTTGATATTTCTAAAGGGCATCTGATGCATATACCATTCGTTCCACCTGAGTAAAATAGTTTTCATATACAAATCAGTTACTTGCAACTCAGTATATTAAAGAAATTGAAAATCAGTTTAGTTTTGACCTGAAATCGATGCTCAGCCCATCAAGATCCTTAGGGTAGGGGACATGTAATGTTGGTCTTCCTACATGAAGTCTCTCCTAAAATCATATCTAGAGCATCTGAATACAACCATCCATGTTGGCCCTCCTTGGTTTGGTAGACTCATGCAGCTCCCTGTATAGGTGTGCCAACACTACGCCGCCTACTGAGAATGTACTGAATGTATCTAGATCTTATAACAAAGGAATGTACTACAAGTGCACCTCTGACCCTGAAGTATCTGGAAGTAAGAAACTCCCCAAAAGGAATAGCACATAAGCGTAAATGTCTACCAAGCTATATATCAGAGGTCATGTAGGACACCTTGAAAAATGTCCAACATAGCCATCTAAGAGGCATACAGGTCTAAGCATGTGTCTGCCCCATCCGAAATGTAAAATGGACTGCTAGGGGTGCCCACCCAGTAGTGTCTGCAATGGGGTGCCCACCCAATAGCTTATCGCAGTAGTCAAGATAACTCTGCCACCGCTTCCCCTCTCCAACTACGATAGGCCCAACGATCGGTGGTCCATCTACACCCAATCCCAAGATTATTACAATGTCTTGCGATGTCATAGTCATCTTGCCTACAGTGAAATGAAAATCAGTGCAGGGAGACCAACGCCAACTATCTCGTCAAGAGGTGATGGTCAAATCGAATGTATCGCATCTGGCTAATACAATGAATTCCCAGTGTGGAGGGAAGCTATAAATTGCGGGCAAGTAACAGGCCACTCCCTAAGCATAAGGAGATGTGAAGCTGCCTCCAATATAGTACCCTACAATAGGAAGAAATCATTGTAAAGCCATGTGATCAATTAAAATATTTTGACAAAATGAGCTTGAAAGTAAATTCATGTCGAATCTGGATGTGCGGCCCTATGTCTGCCACGCAGTAAGGCTATGCTAGGATGGACCTCTAAAGGTGCAGATCTGGTGCGTCATCGGGCATCTCAACAAGCCTCCTCTAATGACGTCTAGTCGGTCTTGAAGTCTCCTCGACCATCATACCTGTGACAAAAAAATAAATGGGACAATGTTAGAAGTCAGTAATATTAAAATAGTGTAAAAGTATGGAAGAAATATGCAAATCTCTAGCTTATATACATGGTATTTTGCTACACTATCTATACTAACCTTTTGCTAGTAGGTTTGTGTGGGCACAATGTCCGATAATGACCAACTGATTTTCATAAACTACATATATGAGTGCTCTGTACTGTGCTCTCGTCCATTGTGTTCTTATATCTACTTGATCGTGGTCCACCTGATCTTACTTTAACAGTTGGTGGCAGCAAAGGATAAAATCTCGCTCCACATTAAAGTCTGACCAGTTATTTCGATCTAGCAGAACATGAAAGTTCACGGAGTATGTACGCCCATACATTGTCATGGTGTAATACCTTGACACATAAGCCAAATGATTCAATCTCTGATGGACTAAAATTGTTATGGAATGAGCGCATGTCATGTGATAAATTAGTGTTCGAGATAACTACATGAACTGAACTGCTCAACTATGAAATCAACTCTGAAACAATGACAACTCATGTCAAACACTTACACTTCATTAGCATTAATATTGACTGGTTGTGGAGTGCTTGATCTCACACTCGAATCTGTTGAGCACTGCCTGTGCTCTAGGAGAGAATGTGAATTCATCAGTTGGTTCTTAGAAATCTATGATACTGACTCTCTTATAAAATAAACTCATAATGTTATAGTAAACAATAGTGATCAATGCTTGAATTGGTAGTCCCCGTGCTCGTTTGAGAACTCCATTGAAACATTTAGATGCATTTATCGTCATAGTACAATATCGCTTACCGCCATCATTGAAATTTTTTATATTTTTTATGATTATATATATATATATATATATATATATTTGTGCTAATCATACATGAATGTTTTGGAATAATAATAATTTTTTTTAGGCCTGATGAAGCCACTTCCTCCAAATGTCACATTTCTAAAAGTTAAAAACTAAAACATCTTTTATGGAGTACAAAATCAAAATGAAATCCAGGAATACTTCAAATAATGTATGAGCATTGAGGGAGAAAAGAAAGAATAAACTATCCCTCAGGTGATATATCTTTAATGAGATTTTTTCCTAAGTATTTGGAATTTTAGAGATATTATATGCTAAGAATTTCACAAAAATTAAAAGAGAAATTTAAAATTAAAATCACATAGAGTAATGTTAGAAATAGATTAACATCAAAATGATATTCCCAAGCATAAATTTAAAATGATATTATATGTTTAATTTTTTTTATTTGCTAAAAAGGATCATATAGACTTTAAATCACAAAAAAATTCCATACAATGTACCAAAAAGCTCTATATCATAAAGTTCTACACAATATATCTCGTGGCTACAGATTGATAAAAAATTTCAATAATTATTTTTTAGATGTCCCCGAAAGCGGCTAGGGTTTACTCCAGTCCTCCCCCCTCTGTTGTTCTCCCCTCCTCCTTCCACCTTCAACCACAAATCTTATGTCCCCCCCCCTCACATTTCGGTCGACCTCCTGGGGAGGTCGATCTTCCCTTTCTCTGTTCTGATGGAGTCGATTTCACTTCTTAATTCCTCCTTTCCTCCCCTCTCAAATGCTCCCCTTCAACCCTCTATTTTGGGAAACCCGATAGATACCCCCAACAGATCTACTTGTTGGAAAGACCTTCTTCTTGCGCAAAATACCCTGAGTCAATCACTGCCCCTTTCATACATCCCCTCAGATTCGCAAGAAGTTTCCTTTTTTGAGGAAGAGCTCTCTGAAGGGTAGAAAGAGTGGAGCCTATCATTGATAGGATATGCAATAGGTAAAAGACCTTACTATGGATCCTTGTTGGCGGCCATCAGGAAGAAATGACAGTTCAAAGGAAATCTGGAACTTCTAACCCTAGAGGGAGATTTCTTTCTATTTAAATTCTCATGTAGAAGACTATATTCATGTATGGAATAATGGTCCCTGCTTCCTAAATGGCCGCCCCTTTGTCTTTCAAAATGGGCTTGGAATTTTAGGCCTTCAAAAGAGCAAATCACTGAACTTCCTATATGGATAAAGCTCCCCAATTTTCCACTTTGCTGTTGGAATGAAGTGGATTTTGAAAGTGGTGAATGATAGGTGGATAACCTAACTGCATCTAAATCTAGAATCACTTTTGCACGTATTTGTGTACAGGTCACAACTTCCACCTCTCTGCCTGATTCAATTCCTATTAATCTAAATGGGATGAAATTCAATCAAGCAATTGTCTATGACTGGAAGCCCTCGGCTTGTGCTAAGTGTAATACCTTTTCACATGAGGATAATTCTTGCCCGCATAAACCTGCAACCAATATCCCCCATCGAGGTCGTAGTAGAAGTAGAAAACCACAAAGAGAATTGAGGCAAGATCCACCTATTGCAGAAAACAACACACAGAGTAAAGATCCTTCAAGCGATGCTCCCTCCACCTCCCATATAGAAGCTACTTCTTCAGGTGATTAGTAAAGAGCATATCCCACACATCCCTCCATCAATAGCTATTAATGATCTCAATCAACCCCCCATACTATCACCTCAGATAGAGAAACCCCTTGAGACTAAAGATGACCAAACATTACAGATAGCCTCAATCTCTGGGGAGAGGTTGGATTCTATGCTTGAGGATTCTAATAGCAACCCCTCAACTGTGGGAGTTACTACACGATCGTGACAACATCCCCTAACTGAATACCTTAAAGATTACTGATAAAAACCCCAAAACACCGACCAAGACAACTCTTCAAGGTGAGTCCACCAAGTCACTTAAAAATCCCTCCCCATCAAACCAAAAGGCCAACAAAAAGAAGGGTAAAAAGCCCTCCTCCTCCTCTTCTCAATGACCCGCTCGGGATCTGGAATGTCGGATCAAGTGGGAAAAATCGATTGTCTTAAGGGACTGGACTTTCATTCGGACTGACTCTCTTAATTCTTCATGAAAAATTATTCAACATGAAACAATTCTCTAACTCGCTCTCCGAGGCATCGGATAAAGTGGTTTGCTGTAAGGTTGACATTTAATTCTACACTTAAGAATAAGCAACTCATACATGGATGGGTTACAGCTCCGGGTAATCACTCCTTCTTGCTTACTTGCATTTATGCTGATAATGATGCTAAAAATAGGATTCAGTTATGGAATTCATTAAGAGATCTGGCTAATACCATTTGTAATCCCTGGATTATAATGGGAGACTTCAACTGCACTCTTGCCAGCAAGGAAAAAAAGGGAGGAAACCCGATTTCTCTGAGCAATACCCTTGATTTCAAAGAATGTGTTAATGATTGTGAGCTAATAGAATTACCTAGTTATGGGTTGTATTTTACATGGTCCAATCAGCAAATTAATAATCCTATCTCTTCTAAACTAGATCAGGTATTCTGTAACTCTTTGTGGCTTGATAGATACCCCTCCTCTTTCTATAAAGTACCTCCCCCTCTCTCTTCTGATCATTCCCCTCTAATTACATATCTCCATTTCCCCTACACTCATTCTCATAGGTTCTTATTCAAGAACTACTGGACATCTGTCCCAGGATTTAAGGAAATCATAACAGATGCATGGGAGAGTTTTATTCAGGGAGATCTACTATATGTGCTCTCTTACAAATTGAAGCAGGTTAAAAAAGCACTTAAGGGGAGGTCATGGGAACCTCTCTCATTAAAATTTTAGATTGAGCAAATCAGGAAAGACCAAGAAAGGATTATGGCTAAACTAGATAAAGACCCAAGCAATTCCTCTTTACTTTTGGATGCCAAGGAAATTAAGGCCAATTATGTTGAGCTATCAATTAAAGAGAATATTTGTCTTAAACAAAGGGCTAAGGCACATTGGCTTACTCATTCTGATGATGATCTTCATTACCTTTACTGCACTATCAAGGAGAGGAACAATGCAAATCTCATTAGAGAAATTCAAACTGAAAATGGGGTGGTGACAGATCAGAAGCTTATGGCAAAGGAGTTCTATAAGTTCTACTCTTCTCTTTATAATTATCATAACTCCCTCACCTTGCCTTTACAGGACATTCCACCTGGTGATTGTCTCTCTACAACCCAAGCTAAGGCCTTGGAGGTCGATATCACAGACAAGGAAATCAGGGAGGCACTTAATAAGATTTGTGAAAACAAATCTCCAGGCCCCGATGGATTTAATTCAAAAATTTTCACTTCCACTTGGGATACAACTGGGAAACTCTTCCTTAGAGCAATTCACCACTTCTTCAGTGTCAATAAGCTACCTATCAGATTTAAGCATACCCTTCTAACACTTATTCCTAAAGTGAAGCATTCAAATAAATTGGCTAAATTCTGACCCATCTCTCTTTGCAACACATTTTATAAGGTCATAGCAAAAATCCTTGCTAACAGAATACAAAACCTACTTCCCTCCATCATCAACCATGCTCAATCTGCATTTATCAAGGGGAGAGATATAGCTGACAACTTGGCCCTGGCTCATAAGATATGCAATGATAAAAGTTATTTTTTGGCTAAATTTGATCTTAAGAAGGCATTTGATAAGATCAATAGACACTCACTTATTCATAGACTTCATGTGAAAGGGTTCCCTCCAAAATTTGTTAAATGGGTTGAAGCTTGCATTATGGATGTCCCTTTCTCAATTGTGCTTAATGGATGCATTAAAGGTTTTTTCATCTCATCAAATGGATTAAGGCAAGGGTGCCCCTTATCCCCATTTCTTTTCACTATTGCTATGGACACTTTCTCTTATAGAATAAACAAGGATGTTAACCTCCACCTCTATAATCCTTTATGCTCGGGAAATTGTAATATTTCCCATTTACTATTTGTTGATGATCTACTAGCAATGGGGGAAACTACCAAATCTACACTTCATTCTCTTAAACAGAATCTCAAGAATCTTGAGACATACCTGGGGATGGAAGTCAGCACTAAAAAATCCTCTATTTGTTTCTCAAAAAATGGCAAGTTTGTGGATGAATTCAAAAGAAGGATTGATATCAAGCAAGGTTCATTCCCTCTGAAATATCTTGGACTCCCATTGATTAAAGGTCCAATCAAATTGGTGTATTATAACCCCCTCCTTGATAAATTGAATGCTTTGTTAGTAGGTTGGAAAAGTAAACTCCTCTCACTTGGAGGTAGGCTTCAACTGATAAGATCTTCAGTGAATAGCTATATATCCTACTGGTTTCGTTCAATAGCTATACCTAAGGGTATTATCAAGTGTATTTGTTCACTTACTGCAAACTTCTTCTATCATTCGGGACAAAATAAAAAACTCCACACCATCTCTTGGGATCGCACCACCCTACCTAGGTAAAAAGGGGGAACCGGTCTCATCTCTGCTTCTTCCCTAAACATGATCAGTAAGATCAAGATCCTATTGAAAATATGGCAAGGTGAATCCTTATTTGCTAAATGGTGTAAAGCTAAATATGATTCAGTTTGGAGCCCCTTACTTCTAAATACATCCCCCTTTGGAAAGAGATCAAGTCTATGGCAATGAGATTCATAAGTAATTTTACATTCAAAATTAGAAGTGGTAGTGAACTTTCTCTGTTTCATGATCCCTGGTATGAAGGCTCTTCTCTCTCTAATGTCATTGGAGGTTGAGGTATGCAACTTATGGGATTACCTAGTGATGCAAAATTAAATATAATCATGGTTAATGGGAATTGGAACTTACCCCAGAGTCTCATAATAGCTTTTCCTAGAACAGCCAGCAGCCAAGAAGATCATTTCTATCACTATCTTAGGAGGTGAGGATGAAATCCTTTGGCACAATCATAAGTCCCCAACAAATAAAGAAATTGCAAAGGCTATTTTTGATCCTCATCCCAATGTATGCCAGGGCAAAGCAATCTGGTTTAAAGGGTATGCAATAAATTATGCTTTATATTGCTGGATGGCATTCCTGGATGGGCTAAAAACATCTGAAGTTCTTGTTAGAAGGGGTTTTAACACACCTATATCCTGCTGTTTTTGCTATAGTCAACTTGAATCCCACTCCCATCTATTTTTTGAGTGCCCTTATTCAATGAAATTAATTAAGAATCTGCTTCCTAATGGGCAATTCTTCCTAATGCAGTCCACATTAAAGCAAATTCTTAGCAATATAGATGAAGGCTCTAACAAACCATTCAAAAGATTGCATTATCTTATAACTGCAGTTTTGGTATATACTTTGTGGAGAGAAAGAAATAACAGGATTATGGCAAAGACATCTGCTGCATATACTGATCTGATAGAGCTAATCAAAACAAGGGTGGCTACCAAACTCCAAAGGTGGAAGATGAAAGACACATGGCCTGGTTATGTCTCTGGTCTGATAAAGATGTGGAGCAATTACAAGCCCCATGAGCTACCTAATCTTTTCTCCCTCACTATGTTGCTCTTCTCTCTCAATTTTTTTTTCATTTTCTCTGCTTCTTCCCTGTACTGATATGGTTTGATAGGGGATGATGATGACATGAATGGTAAATGGTGATCCTTTTGTTTTATTGAACGACAATTGTTATATCTCCCGAATAGCTGATAACCTACATGGATGGTCTCTCAGTAACCTGGGACCCCTCCTACCCACTTGATGGCTGAGTCAGAAACCGTAGGATGTCTTCTTCTGACTATTTTGTTAATGATGAAGGAGCTTACTGAACTTTCTAGTATTGATGGTCTGAGTCCCCATTGGCATTCTATCATACTATTTTTTCTTTTTTCTTCTGTTTTGTGAATCAATCTAGTTGAGATTTTGTCTAGGTTTTTTGTTTTAGGCTAAGAACATATCCCATGTGATGATGTCCTCTTAGCCCTGTGGGGCTGATTCATTGATTGTATTTTTTATGTATTGTTATTTTACATTTGGAATATATTGGGCTATGCCCTCAAATTTTTCCAAAAAAAAGTTCTACACAATATTTCATTTTTGTTTTTCTTTTTTAGTTTTAACATTGAAGCCCTTAAGCTGACAAATGTATGCCAATGGGAAAGGAGACAGAGAGGAGGGTTAACTCGGTTTGATCCAATTCTTGACACCTATTCTTTTCTCTGGAATTACTGCCAATGCATGTAAGATTATTAGTGGAGAGAGAGAGAAGAGTCAGAGAGATGGGATATAATAACAGAAGTTGTTTTCCAACTTTTTTATATTTTTAAATCTAAAAAGCTTATAACAAACATAAGTTAAAAAATAAAAATTGAATAGTGATCCCTCAAGTGTGATAAAATTAGTAATTTTTTAAATCATTTATAAAAGAATGGCATTATTTTTATTCAACAAACTTTTTGATGTAATAGAATAAATGTTATTATGCAAAAAAAAAATAATAATTCTAATACTTTGCAATTTTAAGATCAGTTGATAAAAATATTTAATTGATAATTTATATTTTATACTTGAAATTTAATTTAATAATTTTGAGGTGCATTTAAGTTGATTTTTATAAGAATATCCTTATTAATTTTTTTATAAATGTATATCTGATTAGTTTCTTATCACGAGATACATTCATAAGTAGAAATTTTTTTAAAATAAGTATTAAATAAATACTAATTATAATTTAAAATACATTTTAAAAAAAATTCAATTTAGGTACAGTCGCCCCATTAGTGGGCGATTGGTCAGCCACCTCATCATTGAGGTGGCTTAGAGTCAGTCGACCGATTATCGGGCAATTGGCTACGGTCAAGCTAGTCATTTGATAATCTATCGATTGGCTTTAGGTAAAGCCAATCGATTATCGCGTGATTGGCTTTAACTGTAGCAGACCAGTCGCCCAATATGGGGGCGACTTTCCTACTATTTTTTTTTGAAAAAGGAAAAGTGTTTTATACAAGAGTTGTATTTACCTGCAATTTACAAATATAAACTTAACTAGATATCTACTAGCATCAAATTAAAACTACTTTATATGAAGTAGTTGTACTACTAAACAAATTACACAAAAAAATTTCATTCATATCTTAAGTAAACCTAGTTACAAATATAGAAAATACAAAACTATAGAAAGAGTCAGTCACAAATATATAATACAAATACATCTCTGTATACTATAGTCTACGGCGATGTCTATGCTATCGTAGCACTACATGGAGTGTAGTGCGTAGGTGGCTACAATAGACAATCACGCAACTGATGGGAGACATCATGTGGTCCCTGATTCTGGCCTACAATATCTGAACCCAGCTCTGGCTGTGAGTCTCCTAAAGGCACCCAATCTTGTGAAGGTGCAACGTCCATATGGTGCTGAGACTGAGAGCTCTCCTGAGAAGTGGAAGGCCCTGGATCAGCATAAGTAGATGGGCCCGTACCTATGTTTGCCGCCTGTGTAGTCAGAGCTGAATCATAGCCATGTGACATATGCTTTACTGTGACGTGTTGGAGCATGTAGTCGCTAATGTGTGTGTGCAATCTCAGATCATGACATATCTTCTCATACCTATTTATAGCCAACTGGAAGTCCGAGTCACCTGGACGTCCAAAGAAAGGTTGAAAAATATCCTTCGTCACTAAGATATGCTCCTCCTATATGAAATAAGTTTAAAATATTACTATGAAAATCTGTAGATAGAGTAGCTAAGAAAATTTGTAGATTGTAGTATTATCTTAACATATGCTCACTCGGTATGTGCTCGGGTAGTATGTCATTGGTGGATCAATAGGTCCCTTAAGTAAGTACAATGAAGCCCATGACCTGAACCATAACATGCTGGAGGACTTGTTGTATGTCAACATCAGTGTTATCATCTACCACATCAATGTGATCTCTATGAGCCTCCTAGATAGTGATGTGCAACTGATGGTACTGAACCTAATTGATATCAGCTTTCCCTCTGCCATCTACTCTTTTGAAGCTAGGATCCATCGAAGTGACATCAATGTGTGTGTAACCATACCATGAAGAATTCTATTAGAAATGTTCCACTCCACCCTCTTCCGCTTATCAGAGACATGCTAGCCATACAACCTCGCCAACAAGGCAATATCGACAGGTGAATCTAATATCATACGGCTCCCAAGTCACCGCAAGTTTGAGTACATACGAATATCGTAAAGTAAAATTTAGATAAAATATGTTTTAACATTTAAGAGTTGTACCTGGCTTAATAGTAGTCCTTCAAGCCCATCCCAAAAAAATTCTAATATTTCTAAAGGGCATGATGCATACATCGCTCCACTGAGTAAAATTTTTCATATACAAATACTTTGCAAAAGATATTAAAGCAATTGAAAATGAGTTTAGTTTTCCGACTGAATCGATGCTCACCATCAAGATCCTTAGGTAGGGACATGTAATGTTGGTCTCTACATGAAGTCTCCCAAAATCATCTAGAGCATCAAGACAACCCATGTTGGCCCTCCTTTGGTAGACCCATGCCCTCAGATAGGTGTGCCAACACTACTTCACCGAGAATGTATCAATGTATCTAGATCTTCTAACAAAGGAATGTACTGCAAGTGCACCTCTGACCCTTAAGTATCTGGAAGTAAGAAACTCCCCAAAAGGAATACATACGCCAGAATGTCATCAAGCCCATATATCTGAGGTCTATGTAGGACACCTTGAAAATGTCCAACATAGCCAGCCATCTAAGAGGCATACAGGTCTAAGCATGTGTCCGCCCATCCGGAATGTAAAATGGACTGCTAGGTCGACCGGGTCATGATATAGAGTGTCTGCAATGGGGTGCCCACCCAGTAGCTCATCGCAGTAGTCAAGCTAACTCTGCCACCGCTTCCCCTCTCCAACTACGATAGGCCCAATGATCGGTGGTCCATCTACTCCCAATCCCAAGATTATTGTAATGTCATGCGATGTCACAGTCATCTTGCCTACAGTGAAATAAAAATTGTTGGTCTGGGGACACCAACGCTCAACTAATGCTGTCAAGAGGTGATGGTCAAATTGAATGTATCACATCTAGCTAATACAATGAATCCCCAGTGTGTGGAGGGAAGCTATGAATTGTAGGCAAGCAATAGGCCACTCCCTAAGCATAAGGAGATGTGAAGCTGCCTCCAATATAGTACCCTACAATAGGAAGAAATCATTGTCAAGCCAGGTGATCAATTAAAATATTTTGACAAAATGAGCTTGAAAGTAAATTCATGCCAAATTTGGATGTGCAACCCTATGTCTGCCATGCAAGTAAGGCTATGCTGGGATGGACCTCTAAAAATGCAAGATCTGGTGCGTCATCGGCCATCTCAACAAGCCTCCTCTAACGACGTCTAGTCGGCCTCGAAGGCTCCTCGGCCATCATACCTGTGACAAAAAAATAAATGGGACAATGTTAGAAGTCAGTAATATTAAAATAGTGTAAAAGTACGGAAGAAATATGCAAATCCCTAGAGCTTATATACATGGTATTTTGCTACACTATCCATACTAACCTTTTGCTAGTAGGTTTGTGTGGACACGATGTCCGATAATGACCAACTGATTTTCATAAACTACACATATGAGTGCTCTGTACTGCGCTCTCGTCCATTGTGTTCTTATATCTACTTGATCGTGGTCCACCTGATCTTACTTTAACAGTTGGTGGCAGCAAAGGATAAAGTCCTCGCTCCACATTAAAGTCTGACCAGGCACTTCGATCTAGCAGAACATGAAAGTTCACGGAGTATGTACGCCCATATATTGTCATGGTGTAATACCTTGACACATAAGCCAAATGATTCAATCTCGATGGAATAAAATAGTTATGGAATGAGTGCATGACATGTGATAAATTAGTGTTCGAGACAACTACATGAACTGAACTGCTCAACTATGAAATCAACTCTGAAACAATGACAACTCATGTCGAACACTTGCACTTCATTAGCATTAATATTGACTGGTTGTGGATAGTGCCTGACCTCACGCTCAAATCTGTTGAGCACTATCTATGCTCTAGGAAAGAATGTGAATTCATCAGTTGGTTCCTCAATCTATGATACTGACTCTATTATAAAATAAACTCATAATGTTATAGTAAACAATAGTGATCAGTGCTTGAATTGGTAGTCCTCATTTGAGAACTCCATTGAAACATTTAGATGCATTTATCATCATAGTACCATATCGCTTACTGCCATCATGAACCAATGACCACTTGCACACATCACACTCTATTAACCATTAGTATGTGACGGTTGAATATGTTGATGTCTTCCGTGTTGTCAGACATATACATTTTCTTACATAGAAATTCAACATCCGCAATACCCATTCTCCGCACTATTTTTTTGAAGTTCTCAAATGCCTTAAGCAATGACGTTGTGCAGCCCATGGGAATACATCTCAGAAACCGCGTACCAAACCCACATGCTTATCTGAGATAATACATAAATCACTCCTTGCTAAAATAATAGGCAACAACTGCTGTATGAACATAATGAACCAGAGCCAGGACTCATTATTTTCATATTCAACTACATCAAAAGCAACCAAAAATAATCCATTATTAGAATCAATACCAAAAGGTGTGAGTAACGTTCCATGATACTTTCCTAGTAGGAATGTTCCATTCATGCTCAGAATAGGATGACAAAATTCTCAACCTGATATTGATGGTCCAAATGCCCAAAATAATCTCTGAAACCTGCATGTATTTTATGATAAAATTATGTAAACAGTTCCTGGAAAAATAGACCATAATGAATCCATGAATAGGCTAAGAGAGCGATACGAGTCCTCCTGCCAAATATTGCTATGATACTCTTACACCGCTGCATCCCAGGACTTCATGTAAGACACTTTAATATTAAATTTTGATTTCCATCCTTCCAATGATCTCCCTTGGTTTCAAGTCTATCTAAAATCGCATAACTTGCATTATGAAATAACTAATGAACTTAGAAGTGTATTGACGATGTCTAGAACCATTGATAGTGTTGATGCATGTGTGCAGTGCACCTAATGTTGATATCCTCCAAGCACCTCCCAACCTTTTGGTCCTACTATAGTGCATGCATCATTTGTAAGATCTGTTATGATTGCTATGTTGTGCACATATAACAGTAAAATTCTTTTGATTCAAAGTTATGGTAAGAAACTGAACATTACTGAGTATTGACCAACCAGTTACTGCAAACTGAAGCTCCTTCTTATTTGAGAAATACATACATTCATATAACTCAACTGGGACTTCAATATCATCTGAAAAACTTGAACTATCAAATGGACCATCAAACACAATGTATGCATCCTAATCTTTAATGGTTTGGCATGTGCGGACATAGTCATTATTGCAAATCATAGCATCATCATTTGAAGAATTTTGGATTGAATGATTTCGAATAAGCTCGTGACCAATATTGGTGTCACATAAATTGGTATTACCAAGAAAAGAATCCTCTTTAGCATCGCTATCATCAGATGTATTGCTTAATTCACTATTTATTGTGTTGTACTCATCATCAGACAGTACTCTAGATGCACTAGGTTGCTCATGCAATCATGCTTCAACAGGCTGTTGTGTTCTGTGTCAACAAAATCAAAATCCTTAAAAAACAAAAGATATGATGAACCATAAAATGAAGACACTAACATTGATGTTGAGGTAATTGCTAACCTTACTTCTGAGTCATCATAGTAGTGTTGTGGTACAATAGCTGTTGACAAAGTGAAATCATGTGCATAATCAGATGAAACATTATGCTGCATGAGATTAAGATCATGCTTGAAGCAAGATATTGTGGCTTGACTTCCACATAAAGAACTAATGTCTAATGGGAAGCTTCATCCAGTACAATACTGCAAACTTCATCATCAAAAATCGTAGATGCTATGTATCCCGCGCTGATAGGGAAATGACACGTTAGCTCCACTATGAAGTTATCTAGGTCATAACATAGAGATCTAAGCACTTTCTATTTTAAATCTTCTAAGCTTGCATACGCGAGACTCGCATTGGATGATTTTTGCCACCGACATAACTTGGAATAAACTGATCATCAATGATCAGTTGTCTGGCATAGAAGAGGATCAAGGAAACGAGCTCCTAACTCATCCTAATATATGCTCAGCAACCAACCTATAGTGTTGAATGAAAAAAATGCAAAATTGATATTTCACTAATATCAAAAATTATCTACTCAATTTCTAACACATCCTAAAATAATTTTCAAACTCATCACTCGTCAAACTTATTGCATCACAAAAATTAACTCAATTTCTAATGCATCCTAAAAATTAATTCATCACTCATCAAAATCACCACAAAAACCCTAACTAAGAAAGAAGAATTTTGACCTTACTCATTCTTTAGATTTGAAGCACATAGAAAATCACCAAATCAAAGATTAACTTCCTCCTTTTACACCACCCAAAAAAAATGAAATACTAGGGAAAATGAAAATATACCTTGTGGGATGGGTCGTGCAAGCCAGAGCCGTGCATAAGGAGCTGGAGCCAAGAGTCCTATGTGAACTTTCAGCGGTGGAGCTGGGACTTGGTGGTGGAGCTGGATTCTATAGGTGGACCCGAGACCAAGCGATTTGCATGGGAAGAACTCGTCAGGCCATTGGGGTTGGGAAAGAAAAACTTGTGTGTGGGGTCTACCACAGCCGCAGACAAATTATTTAGGGCATAGCCAGTCGCCCGATAATCGGTCGACTGACTTTACCTAAAGCTAGTCGACAAATTATTATCATAGCTGCATCATAACGGCCTATCGGTTCTTAAGCCACCTCAGCGATGAGGTGGTTGGCCAGTCGCCCATTTATGGGGCCATTGTACCCAAACTAAACTTTTTTATATATATTTTTAAAATTATAATTAATACTTATTTTAAACAATTCTTCCCATAAGTATATATACTAAATTCATAGAAATGGCCAAATCAAATGACGGTGGTCCTCGACCAAATAGGCTAGCAATTGAGTATTTCTAGGCAAAGATGGATTTGAGAATTTTAGGCGGAGAGAATAATAACTTTAATATATATATATATATATATATATATATATATATATATATATATATATATATATATATATATATATATATATATATATATATATATATATATATATATAAAGAGATATAGATATAGAGAGAGAGAGAGAGAGAGAGAGAGAGAGAGAGAGAGAGAGAAAGAGTTAACATGTAGCATGAACATATGCGGTTTGAAATTTTTTTTGGGGAAATTTGAGGGCAAACCCAATTTCATTCCAAGGTATAAGGTAACAAATTACAAGTATAAGCTAACCAGAGACAAAGAAAGTCAACAAAACAACAAAACCACAACTAGTAGAGCAACTAAATGGACTCGAGACCAAAAATATAAGTGGACAATAAACACAGTCAATCTACTCCAATGGAACCAAAATCCATACTAAGAAAAGAGAGCCTGAGGTGAAGAAATCTATTCGGTTGTAGATGCCATCCAGGGAAGCACCAAAAGTTGCTAGAAGCCAAGGTATAGAACTGAGCAGCTCCTCTCTCATCATCGTCCATTCAAAGACCCACCCAGCATCATAGGAACCCATAAGCACCATCCGACACCAAAAACAACAATTCCAAAGCACAAAGCAGAAAAAGAAATAGCCCAAATAACAGTGAGCCCAGCAGACACGAAGGCAAGATCAACTACCAACCCAAGGATAATCATCCTGAAGGCCAAAATAAGAGTTCCCAGCACAATTAGTAAAACAAAATGGCCCAAGAAACAGCAAGGCCCAACAGACGCAATAAGATCAAAGACCTGCAAGAATGATTTAGTTCGAACAAAAACTCCCAGCACAACAAGAAATTGCAGAATAAATAGCAGCAACCACTATGGAAAGAAATAGCCAAAAATAGCAAAACGCCACCAAAACATCAACAGAAAGGCCAAAAGTAAAAAAACAGTGCACAAAAAACTACCCCAATAATGGGGGATGATCAAGAATAACAGAGTTCCCAGAATTCTCAAATTTTGTCCAAGTTTCCAGCATTCTTCTAACCTCAAGAGGCTAAGAGTCTTTCATAGGCCAACGATGAATTTTTGTTGCCACTTTAACTTTAATTTCCAAGAGATGTGGAATTTAGAGAACAACATTGGTTAGCAAACATCCTTTTATTCCTCTCACACCAAATAGAATAGACTGACATCGCCACAATTAACAAGTAAAGTCTCTTCAAGACTTTATGATCCAAAAGGGAAGCAGTTGATAGAATAATATGAAGTGTCGGGTGGAAAAGAAAGAAACTACCATTAGGAAAGAAAGACCTGATGATGCTTAGAGAGTAGGGGCATCCAAAGAATAGGTGAACTTGTGATTCCCTTTCAGAATTAGAAAGAATGCAATCTAAGATAGAGTCAAGACCTCTTCGACAAAGCACATCAGAAGTTTTGAGACCATTTTGAATGTCCATCCAACTAAAAATAGCAAAGTTTATAGCATATCCTTTAAACCAAATATCATTTGACCAATCCACCAACGATAGATACATATTCCTCAGGACATATTTATTCCCAAAACCAGTCTCACCATTCCAACGAATAGTGTCTTGCCCAGAATGTAAGGTAATTAGCCTAATGATTTGTGCACAGTCCAGAAAACCCTTGTGGAATAATTCAGGTATTACCCAAGCACCATTCTTAATCAGCCCACTAAGAGTAGATTCATTAGGAAGGCTGATCAGGGAGAAACATTCATCCCCACACAACTTAAATATAGATTTACCTTTGCACCATTGATCAAAAAAGAGGGAGAAGCGGGTACCATCACCAACAATGTAAAGTAAATTCCTTTTAAATCTTGTGGCACAAAGATGAAGCTCTCTCCATAATTCTGAGGAGCGCTGAGCTTTTTTTCCAAATAAACCCATATTTATTCCTGCTCCATTCAGCTAAGGATGAGGAATGATGGAGTAATTTCCACAAAACCTTAGTTTTGCATAAGACATTGAGGGTGTTGATAGAAATCAAACTGGTGCCACCCTTGTCTCTAGGTAAGATTGTCCTAAACCACGAGATGGGGTGCATCTTTTTTAACCACATCCCCATGATAAAAGAATTTGGCAGTAAGAGAGGTAATTTTTTGAGAATACACTTAGGAATCACAAGAGCTGAGCCGCAGGGTAAGATAGCTCTGTTTATGGATGAACGGATAAGTTGGAGTCTACCCCCATAAGAAAGCCATTTAGATTTTCAATCCGCTAACCAATTTGTTAGCTTATCAAGAAGAGCAGAGAAGTGGATAGATTTGAGAGGACCTACTACTAGGGGAAGACCAAGATATTTAAGGGGGAAATTCCCTGCCTCCATATTCAGGATATTGCATATATTACTTGAAACCCCGTATGAATTTAAAAGCATATTTGAGATTTGGCATGGTTCACGTAGAGACCCGTAAGGGAAGAAAGACACCCCAAGACTTCATTGAGTGCCGCAGTAAAGGAAGGCTCAGCTTCACCAACCACTAGAATATCATCAGCAAAGAGAAGATGAGAGATAAGGCAGTTACCTGTAACGATCAGTTTAAAGGAAGAATCCATCACTTTCCTCTCCAGAAGATAGGAAAAGATGTCCATTATAATAGAAAATAGAAAAGGGGAAAGAGGGCATCCCCATCTTATACCATTAAAAGATTTAAAGAATCCCTCTAATTGACCATTCAAGATGATAAAAAATGGGATGTTCGAAATATAACCTTCAATCCAATCCACAAACACCTTGGGAAACCCCTTCTGAAGCAGCCTCTAGATGACAATTCTTCTATTAACACTATCAAATGCCTTATGAAGGTCAATCTTAGCACATAAGTGATTGTGTGACCGTCTACTATCAAAATCATAGCAAATTTCATGGGCCACCGCAATATTATCAGCAATATCTCTTCCTTTAATGAAAGCATACTGTGCAGGATGAATAATAGAGGGGAGGAACAGCTTGAGTCTATTATCAATGACTTTAGCAATTACTTTTCAAAATGTATTGCAAAGAGAGATTGGTCTATAATCAGCCAATGAGTTTGAATGTTTAATTTTTGGAATTAAGGTAATGATGATATGCTTGAAAGCCTCATGAAGTTTTCGAGTACTGAAAAAGTGGTGGGCAGCTAGCAAGAATTGTTTACCAATAATATCCTAACAGTGAATAAAAAACTTGGAAGTAAAACCATTAGGGCCAGGTGTTTTGTCTTCATTTATACTATGAAGGGCCTTAATAATCTCAATGTCAGTGATAGGGCCACCAATTTCATCCAAATGGGAGGGGTTAATAGTGGAGCCAGCTGGGATGTTCGAACAAGACAAATCATCAGGGTAATGTTTATTGAAGAGGTTTGAATAGTAGAGATAAATTTTAGTAGCCAAATTAGAAGGCAAGGATATAGTACCCCTCTCCATAAGGAGAGAATTAATCTGATTATTATTCCATCTTTCCTTTATAGAGCAGTAAAGGAACTTGAGATCATCATCGGCATGAGACAGCCATGATATTTTAGCTCTCTGCTTCACCCATAGACTCTCCATTCTGACTGCCTCTTGGTATTTAGAATTGATTTCATTCATGTTTTGAATATAGTATGAATTAGTGGGCTCACTTTCTAGGAGCTTCACAAACATCTCCTGGTCAGCTTTTAGATTCAAGATTAACTGCTCAAGAGGAGAGGAATCCAACTTTTGATTTTTGAGGACTTCTTTAACCGATTGTAACTTTTTGAATAGAACCACAATGGGATCTTATAAACAAATTTAGACCAGGCCATCTTTACCAAAGTCTAAAAATTAGGGAGATGGATTGCTTAATGATATGATCAACGGAGAGTGATCGAGGATAAGGGAGGAGGCATCTTATAAGAGTAGGAAGTGAAAAAATTCAGCTAGATGGAATTACACATAGCTCTATCTATCTTTGTCTTTATATGGTTATCCACCCGAAAATTAGACCATATGAAGAAAAGCCCAAAGTTAGTAAGATCCATTAACCCAGCATCATTAACAGAATCTTTAAAATTAGATAACCGGTTAGGAGGAATAGAATTACCTCCCATCTTCTCATGAGAATAGAAAATACAGTTGAAGTCTCCAAGGATCAGCTAAGGTTCATTCATTGTGGAATAAATATGGCAAGAGTTGACCAGAGCTCTAGTCATTCACTAGCAGCATTATGAGCATAGATCCATATGACAAAGAAATTCTGGTTGGAGGGAAGATGTACTTTTCCATGAATGAGTTGAGAGTTGATAATGGTGGAAGTAAATGAGAGGATATTCGGGTTCCATTTTAGCCAAATTTGACCACCAGAACACTGATCAAAGATGTAATAGCTATCTTCTGAAGAGAACAAGGTAAGTTTCTTCTTAAAAGGAGGGTTGACAAGGGAGTCTGAATTTATCTTGGTTTCCAAGAGATAGAACATATCAAGGTGGAAGTCCTTGATAATACGAGTGCAGTCACGAATCCTGCCTTCCGCCAACAAACCCCTCACATTCCAACTTCCTAGTTTGGGGAGAGACATGTCAACCAATTAATAATTTTTGTCTTTCTTCTTTGTCTTTTGGACAAGGAAGGAGGCATTGTTAGGGGATTGGGAATGTCTTTCTCCAAGGAAGACTTCCCTAGAGTTTTTTTGGATAGATTCTTGGGATCTAATGGATGAATATTTAGGAGGAGAGGCAGCTGCCGAGCGGGGTGGTTATAGTATAAGTAGAGTTAAGAATAGATGAGGTATGAGGCTCAGTCATCTCCTCATTTAGGGCAGGGTCAGGCTCATCTGTATCTAAGGTTGGGGGAGGGGGGGATTGTGCCGAAAGTTGATTAAGGTCATTTAACGAGGTTTGTATGTGTGGAGGGATGATCTCATGGAGAGCTTGCTCAACCACCAAGGAAGGGGGTTCTCATTAGGAACGGTTTGGGTCAAGTGAGAAGTAGTAGCAACAGTGGGAATGGTAGGGGTCGCACCCATGAGTGGTCGGGAGGGAAGGGTTTGAGGTCTTCTGCTTCTACTGCGTCCCCTTGCAGGAGGACGGGGGGATGGATTTAGTGGACATCTCGAAGGAACATGGGAAAAAGTTGAGCACTTAGAACAAGCACTAGGTTTCCAATCACAAATAACGGGTTGCTCATACTTCACCCCATTCAAATTTAATAACACAAAGTCAGGGAGCGTGGAGGACGGACGAACCTGGACACAGATACGAGCAAATTTAAGCTTGGATTTGGATGTCGTGAGGTTGTCCACTGCAAGAGGATTCCCCACTTTTCTAGCAACTTTGGAGAATCCCTCATCATTCCAGTAGCACAACGGAAGATTTGGAAGCTTAATCCACAATGAAATTTTTGGAAAAATTTTCTTGATAGGTCTAAAATCCAAATACCATTTCCTGAAAATGAACGGCCTTCCATTGAGGAAACAAGGGCCACTATCCCATACAAGATCAAAATCCTCCTTACAAGAGAAACAAAAAGAAAGAAATCCCCCTCCAGTATAAGCAAGTCAAGATGCCCTTTAAAAGACCACTTTCATTTAATTGCGGCCAAAAGAGAACCATAGTAGGGATGTTTACCAATCGCATGCCCGACAAGAGAGAGTTCACATTCTTTCTGACCCTCCACAAGTTCGACCTCAGAGAATGAAACTTCAGGATCTGAAGAAGGGATGTAGGCTAATGAAACATTATTTGAACTTTCCTGGTGTGAACTCAACAGTGCTTTCCAGTTACACGAGAAAGGGACGGTGGGTTTTGGAGCCCTGAGCTAGAGCCAGAGAGAGGGAAGGAGGAAGTAGAAGAAAAATCCATTACCAAAGACAAATCCAACCACTTAACTAGGGCATAAAAAAAATGACGGCCTGGCCAAAGCAGAGAGAAACAAGCACAAATAGGCCAATCCACTAGAACAAACCATTGATTAAAAATTAAAGTGAGGAAACAAACCAGATATCCATTCAGAGTCGACAGGAAGAGGGAAACCCTAGAGCCATCGCCTCATCGCTGAGAAATTTAATTTAAACTTATTTTAAAGCTAATCATAACATTATGTTATTATCATTATATATGACACAATCTGAGAAGCTAATCAAATTCAGACTAGATAAGACTAGACATAATAATTGTTGGCACATTATGCTAGGCTTTAATTGAAAAGCCAAATTTCATTGACCCTACCAACGTTCCAAGTAAAACTATATTTTCAACTCTTAACTTAATTTCTCATGACCAATTTGTCTAGTTATTTTAATGCACATATCATTTTATGTTCTATGTTAGTATTTTAAAAAATAAATTAAGACCAATATTTTAGTATACAATGATTCTCGCTTCAATTGAGCGTAAAGCTAGAAATAAAAAAACTATCACATATGAATAGAAATAGAAAAATAAACATAATGATACTATTAATTTATTATTTTCCTTAAATTGCTATCTTAACTTAACAATGTAGATTTTTTTCTCATATACAAAGAATATGACACTTTATTCTCATCAAATGGTTTGATTTCTCAATAACATCACTAAATTATTATTATAATTGGCCTTATGGTCATGATTTGACCTCTTAATGACCCCATTAAATTTCACAATATGGTCATATAATCAAGTGGTCTAGTAAGTGGCTACACTATATTATTTTATCGCCACACCTCATAAGTTCCTCAATAACTCGATCTCTTGAGTTGTGAATCATAACTAACTAACACCCTCTATCAGCTAGGTGACACCATGAGTGACACAATTATATTATAACCACAAAACCTTTTATCAACTAGGGTCAACTTAAAACTATCTCTTTATGCAAATATCCTTCGTTCTATATTGATAAGGTTGGTTTAGACATAGCAACTCACTATCACAAAAGATTCTTTTGAAGATTATAACATTAAAATTTTGATTTAATTATTATATAATTTTAAATTAGTTATGATATAACAAATTTTCCAAAATAAAAATGCATAGAGAACACAATTCAAATTTTATATGGTTCGATCCCGCTTTCATGCTATAAAATATGAGGATATTTTGATATAATTAAAAAAGAGGAAATTAAGGAAGATGGGATTACAACTTTAAAAATAATTTATATATTTCTAATTATGCAATGATAAAATTCTAATGAATTTTCAAATTGAGTAATCAGATATCTAAGTCTTTTTTAAGATATGAATTAAATAATTATCATTAATTACTTAAAAGAAAAAGATCCTATTTATTTTACCCTCTATATTAACCGCCGCTTGTAAATAAAACAATGGAGACTTCATCAAATCGCTTGATTACTACAAAAGATACATCCAAGCATTGATTGCGTTCAATTAACACTTTTATATATTGACAAGAGACGACATGAAATCATTAGAGTGCATTGTATAATCTCCTTCATTAATCAGGTATTAATTATTTCATGATAGATTGTATATATATATATATATATATATATATATATATATACATGAATTTATGTCTAATATGGTCATAATAAATTATTTTGGGCAGTGGGAAGATGAACGAGAAGAGCTTGAAGAGCTTCGATACGAAGGAGAAGGAGAAGGAGAAGGAGACGGTGGTGGAGAGGCTTCTTCCAGGATATATTCGTGAGGCCAATAGGAGCCTTCTTCTCAAGATCAAAGACCATTTTGATCGGTAATATTATTTGAATTTTAAAAGAATTTTGATGAGCTTATTGATCTCTAAAATCATAAAAATAAAATCAAACCTTGTGTGTGCTTAGTTAGTTTTCACAATAATTTGGTTTAATTGTCAAATTATTCGATTTTATCGATTGAAAAACTACCCTAGGCTGCAAAAAAATTTTAAAATCTAACTTCAGACCCCAAAATAGTTTTCAATTATTATTATTATTATTATTATTATTATTATTATTATTATTATTATTTGTACATGCTATTTTATTTTGTATTTTATTTTTTAAATTATTAGTGAATTTTCTAATTCAAGATTGTCATGATTGTCACCTTACCATGAAAAGAGGTTCGATGATCTTTTTTTTATTAGTCATTTTTGATGGTTATCTGTTTATCATTTTTGTGCATAAATTATAGTGTTCTTATTGTAGCCCTCTTCTAAACTTTTTACTGTTACCTAATTATTATTTTTCTATATTTTTTGAAAACCAACTAAGGAAGGTCAACTTAGGGATTTTTTGTAACAACACCTAGTTTTATTATAGCACCCACCTAATAAGTGAGCTTTTAAATTGAGTGAAAGTTTTAAAATCATAACTAGAAATTCTAAAATACAATTTTTTTAGAGTTTAGTTTCATTCCCTAAAATCTATTTTCTAGAAGTCTATTTTTAATTTGATCAAATATTTTATTATCTAATATTAAAAAAATCTTAAAATTTTTAAGAATTATTTTAAAATTATAAAATTCTTTAAAACACACCAAAACAATTTGAATTAACATCATCGAGTTTCAACCCCAAAGGATTAATTAGTTTTATTATAATAAAATCATAAAGTCAAAATTAAAGTTTTTTCATATTATGAGTTATTTTTGTTGCCTGAGCTAATTGATAACCTTAACTCTAATTATTCATGGTATTTCATTTCACCAATGCCTAAGTCCTCTTCTTAGCCCTTTAAAAAGATCTCCAAACCCTATAATTAGCAACATTAAGAGGGCCAATCAAACCACATCATTATTGTCTATAACACTAATGTTCATCATAGATAAGGTAAACAACTGACATTGAAACCAATGTCAATGCTTGCCATTGCTTCTATGGCCGATAAGTGTTTTGCATCATCTTATCATTAATATTTTATTTGCCACCAATTTCCACAAAACATACATTATCTATGTGTATATTGAACTTTTTTATGTAATAATGAGACATTAAATGCTCTCATGAATGTTCCATCCACATGGACAAGTTACAATTATAAAATATAATGTCTTATAAATAAAAGATAGAATGATCATAATAATAATAATAATAATAAATAGTATTTACCTCTTAGACATTGTATTGAATATACTACCCTTAACCTTAAATCTCATAAGAAAAGAGGTGTTGCTCCTCATAATCCTCAACTAACTCCTCTCGAGTCAAGAGAGAACTAAAGTGTACATACACTAGTGCTTAAAATAATCCTTAAATCACAAAAAATTAAGTTTAGGTGTGGTGCAATGGTAACCGCTTGCCTTCTTTATTTCATCATTTTTTTAACTAAGACCAACACTCTCATAGTTTTAGGGTTTCCAAAATGTGAGAAAATGCTTGAAAAGAATGAGTTAAAATTAGAGAACAGCTCACTACACATTAGAAAAATAGTCCTACTTTAGAAGAAAACAAATTGTGAGCTTTCAATGTGTTACTATGGATCATTACTGATAATCGCGTTGAATTGAATTGACCATTGAGTGTTTCAGCATATTCAAGTTGAGGCAGAGGTCTATGTGGGCAGCAGAAGCATCTCTTCCTTCTTCAATTATTTTTTGAACGCTATAGAGGTTTATAATAAAGAATCAGACAATCCTTTTTTTTTGTTGAGTTCCTTTATAATAATGCTATTATAATTTTTTTCTTTGAACCAGACTTTCTCACTTTTGCAATACAAAAAAAGGCCATTCACCATCATTCAAGATGCAAGTGGAATCATCAAGCCTCACAGGTTTATCTTTTTTATTATTTTGAAGTCACTTGATTAGTATAATATATCAAAGTCTACTACTATTGATAAGCTAATTAGATAAATAAATTTTAACGGTGATTATTAGGATGACACTGCTTCTAGGTCCACCATCTTCAGGGAAGACCACTTTGTTAAAAGCGCTCGGAAGGTCATTCTAATTTAAAGGTCTTGATGTTCATGTTTATTTTATTCACATTTTTAAATTTCATTTTCTTTTTCTTCCTAGTTAAGACACCACCATCAAAACTAACTCATGTATATGGAAGGTAACGATAGGTTGGAGATGTGACATATAATGGCCATCAAATAAATGAGTTTATCCTCAATGACAGCCTTATATAAATCAGTATGACCTCCATATTGGAGAACTGACTGTGAGAGAAATCCTGGAGTTCTCTGCAAGGTGTCAAGGAGTTGGATATCGCTTCAGTAAGCAGTCCATAACATTTTGTCACTTTGAACACAATAAGAAATGCTATAAAAAAATTTGGTATGTTATTTCATAAGAACTAAAAAAATATTCCAGATATGTTATATGAATTGTTGAGAAGAGAAAATGAAACAACAAATAGCACGGACAGATTTAGATGCATTTATGAAGGTCATTTAAATCACTCTTATTCTTGATGAATGAAATTTATAATATGAGGAGTTCAATTGCAATATCGTGAAGGGAGGGAACCGGAGCAATCTGAGTACACATTGAAGGTAGTTGCTTATCATGTAATAGGAATAATAATAATAATTTATCATGTTCATTAAGATTGTGTATCATATAAGCCTTCATTCCTCAACTTTAATGCATTTTATAAACTAACTCCTCCATATGGAGATATGTTAAGAGGGTTTAGGCAGTCATTTGAAACTATATATCATCACTTTCTTCTTCATTGAAAGAACAGATTTTAGGGCTAGATGGTTGTGCAGATACCATAGTAGGAAATGATATGCGCAGAGGTATCTCAGGGGGAGAAAAAAAGCGTGTCACCATAGGTAGGTCAACTGATTGTTCATATAATTGCATTACGTGATACGGGATGAAACGATACTTTGTTAATGATGATATAGGGAGATGATTGTTGGCCCAGCAAGAGAGCATTATTCATGGATGAGATATCAACTAGGTTGGGCACAGCCATGACTTTCCACATAATGAACTCATTAAGGCAAAGTGAACATATTCTCGGTGAAATAATAGTTGTTTCCCTACTACAACCACCACCAGAGACATATAAGCTCTTTGATGATATCATTGTCATGGATGGATAGCATACCAAGGCCACATTGAGCATGCCCTCAAATTTTTGAATCCATGGGATTCAAGTGCGAGAGGAAAGTGTCCCAAACTTCTAAGAGGTTAAGTAAAAGATACCAAGCAAAGCATGAAGAAATGTCTTGCATCCTATAAAGTAATTTTAGATAAGAGATTAAATTAATTGTTGTCTTATTGATTTCATAGGTGACATCAAGAAGAGATCAACAACAATATTGGGGAAGATATGAGGAGCCATATAGTTATGTGTAGAAAATTTAAAAAAGCATAGATTTCAAAAAAGGTTAAAAGAGAGCTATCTATCCCATTTGATAGAAGTAAGTGCCACACGATGCTTTGACTTCGAGATTTGTTGGTAAAATAGATCGCTTGAAAGCGCTGAAAGAATATTCTATTGATCAAAAGGAATTCATTGTTTATGCATTCGTGTCAGCTAATGATGCAAATTTGTAAGATCAATAAGTAGAAGACCCTCATTTCTTTTCTTTTTTTTTTTTTTTCTATCAGGTCATGTTCATGGCATTAGTTATGATAACAATATTTACAAGGACAAACATGCACCATGACATAGTGAATGATGGAATTATTTTTATGGGATCCCTTTACTTCTCATTGTGAACTCAACTGGACTCGCTGAGCTTGCTTTGACTATCATTAAGCTTCCTGTCTTCTTCAAACAAAGGGATCATCACTTGTATCCTTCATGGGCTTATGGAATACCGAAATGGATTGTGAAAATACCATTTTCAATTTTTGAAGCTATCCGGGTGATATCATCACCATGTTATTGGATATGATCCAAGTGCAACAAGGTTTCATACATATAATAGATTAAATTTTAATGATTATATTTATTTATTAACATTTGAGCACTTGAAATTGACATTTCCTACAGGTTCATGAAGCAATACTTTATACTTCTTCTAGTTCATCTAATGGCTGGAGGATTATTTCGTTTAATTGTTGTAATTCAATGACATTATTGCTAATGTGATTATAGCCTTTGCATTTCTTACAATCGTACTTTTGGGTGGATTCATTATTGCACATGGTTAGAGCTTTGCTATCAAAATCTCTTTCTAATGCTATAAGTATCAATCATGACTTTATGTTATCTACAGATGCTATAAAAAATGGTGGATATGGGGCTATTGGATCTCACCTTTTATGTACTCACAAAATGCTATCTCAGTTAATGAATTCCTAGGACAAAAATGGAGTCAAGACAAACAATAATGTTTCATTACATAAAGAATAAAAATAGGAGTAACAATAGAATAATAAACATTTATTAGATCATACCGGAACAAATAAAAACACTTGGATTGAGTATCCTAAAGTCTAGGAATTTTCCAAGATGCAAAATGGTATTGGATTGGCACATCAGCTTTATTTGGATATGTGATTCTATTCAATTTTCTCTTCAATATATCACTTTCATTTTTCAAACGTGAGAACCTTCTTATGCTCTTTCATTTGACTAAATTGCTTGCATAAATCAAAATATCATATGTAATTAAAATTTAATAATTTTGCAGATTTGGAACTTCAATCATATATCGAGGAAACCTTGAAGGAAAAGAAATAAATAGGATTGAAGAACTTGATGGTCCTTCAAGTGGAGGAAGATCTAATCCATTCATTAGAGAGTAAGTATAACACATCGTAGGGCTTCACAAATGCTCATCTTTAGATTACAAATGATCTCTCACATATATAAAATTAGTGATTATAAAAGGAATGGAATGGTGCTTCCATTTAAACCACTTTCTATCACCTTTGACAATATAAGATTCTCTATAGATATGCCAAAGGTAATTTAACATATTCATCATTTTATTGTTTATTATATCCTCCAATACAAAATTCTTGCAAATGGTTGATATATGGAATATTAACCCTACTTTATCAGAGAGATTGCTTTTGTTATCATGAGCATATTAACTCCATATTATAATGAATGAAATTAATCATTTCTCTAGAGCCACCCTCTAAATTCTTTTATGTATAATACTAAATCATTTCTTCGCATTATTCTTCTCCAGGAAATGAAAGATCGAAGTGTTGTGGAGGAAAAATTGGTTCTACTAAAGGGTGTGAGTGGATACTTTAGACCAAGAGTGCTTACAGCATTGATGGGTGTTAGTGGTTCAAGAAAAACCACTCTGATGGATGTGCTTGCAGGGAGAAAAAACAAAGGATACCTTGAGGGAAACATAACTATATCTGGATATCCTAAAAAATAAGAAACGTTTGCACGCATGCTAGGATATTGTGAACAAAATGATATCCACTCTCCAAATATAACTATCTATGAATCTCTTACTTTCTCTACATGGCTACGTTTACCTTATGAAATAGATTTTTCAACAAAAAAGTATGTTATGTTAGAATAAAAAAAGGTTGCATTTTCCTTTTCTTAAATATTGTTTTGAGATCATGATTTATTAATAAAATTGATTAAATAAATATTGCAGATGTTCATAGAAGAGATAATGGATCTTGTAGAGCTGACATCTATAAAGGAAGCATTGGTTGGGCTTCCAGGTGTGAATGGGTTATCCATTGAGCAACGTAAACATCTAACTATTGCTGTTGAGCTAGTTTCTAACCCTTCTAAAATATTTATGGATGAGCCTACTTCTGGCCTTGATGCTAGAGCAGCTATTGTTATGAGAACAATAAGGAATATAGTGGAAACCAAACGGACCATATTGTGCACAATCCACCAACCTAGCATTGATATTTTTGAGTCATTTGATGAGGTAAGAAATATCATAGAATGAATAAACTTTAACAATAAGCTTTTAAATTGAAACCAAAAATCAAAGGGCATAGCCCAATATATGAAGCTACTAAGATAAATGTGATTTCAAAAAGTTATTGTCCTAATCATGCAATGATTAACCTTTTCTTACAAAGAGTCTACTTCCATGACTCAAATTCACATACCTATATATGATGTGATTGTTTTGTTGATAACTATAGTTACTTCTACTGAAGAAAGGAGGAGAACAAATATATTTTGGGCCTTTGGGACACCATTCTTATAACATCATTAATTATTTTGAGGTGATTCCATAACGTTGTTCTTTCATCTTATGTCAGTTTCACAATCAAAATTGAAATAATTATAATTTTTTTATTTATATATCATTAGGGTATTGAAGGAATCGATAAATTAAAAGATGGTTGCAATCCTGCGACATGGATGTTAGAAGTAACCACCATAGCTCAAGAACAAATATTAGGAATTGATTTTTGTGAAGTATATAAGAATTTTATATGAGTAAGTGAGAAAGATATTAAATCCATATCATTTTTCATATCTATAACTTCGAACTAACCAATACAGAAGAATAAAGCTTGTAGAACTAAGCATACCACCTCTTGGATCTAATGATCTTCACTTTTCAACACAATACCCACAAATGTTTCATACACAATGCATTGCTTGTCTCTGGAAACAATACTTGTCATATTGGAGGAATCCACCTTATACTGCACTAAGATTTCTCATCATGATGTTAATAGCATTGACATTTGGGACAATATTCTAGGACCTAGGCAGTAAAAGGTATGTTTCTGCTTAAACAAGATTACATGTTGATACTTTTTTTATTAATTTAATTACTATATAAATAACTTTTTCATGGCATTTAAATATTTTACATGGTTATAGAGCAAAGCAACAAGACTTATTCAATGCAATGGGCTCCATGTACCTTGCTGTTATATTTATGGGACTCTTATATTCTACTGGAATTCAACCAATTGTGGCCACTGAGCGTACAATCTTCTATAGAGAAAGAGCATCTAAAATGTATTCAGGATTACCCTATGCCTATGGACAAGTAATAATAGTTTAATTTTTTGCTTTAAAACACTTAATAGTTTGATTCTTATATATATATATATATATATATATATATATATATATATATATATATATATATATATATATATATATTAGAACTAACACCACAATGTTAATATATGCATTCGTCAAATTGAACCTTATATCTTCTCAATCACTATATATAGCATCATATTTATTTGATGATGATTCAAATGGATGGCTTCCAAGTTGTTTTGGTACATTATCTTTACACATTGGACTTTGTCATACTACACTTATTATGGCATGTTAGCTATTGCCTTAACCTCCAACTACAACATAGCAATAAGAATGCATTTATGGCATTTGGAATATTTTTTTAGGGTTTCTCATCCCAAGAACGGTACTAATGAACTTCTTCTAGTTGTGTCTTCTTTAATTTATGATATCTCCATCTCGTCACTTAGATTAAATGATGTGTTCATCTTGAGAATGCTGTGGTGTGGATGGTACTACTGGGCTTGTCCAGTTGCATGAACACTATATGGATTGATTTCTTCTCAATATGGTGATGATAACAATTTACTTGATACAAATCAAACAGTGGATGAATTTGTTAGGAGCTACTTTGGATACAAGCATGATTACTTGGGAGTTATTGTAATTATAGTCATCCTATTTGCAATTTTCTTTCCTACTTTATTCGGAGTTGCAATAAATATTCTTAACTTTCAGAGAAAGTAAGTTTCCTAAGTAAGCCTATAAAATAAAAATTTGCATGCAATAAGTATTTTGTCCCAATTTAATAAAGGAACCAATATTGTTTATTTCTATTTAATATGTGCTTTTTTATTTAATTCATTTACTCTAATAATTTTTTTCAAATAATCTATTATTTATGTTTAAGAAAGCATTAGTTATTATAATTCATCAATTTGAGTTTAATTATATCTACTTTATGTGCTTGAAACATAAATAATCCAATCCATTTTTCTTCTTTAGATCTTTAACTAGGGATTAAATAATAGAAGTTGTTTCCATTTTAGGTCAAAATAATTTAAATCAACTTATTCAATAAACCTTTGATATTGCCAAGAAAACCCATTTCAGCATAAACCTCAACTAATAAAGCAATTTTGTTATATTAATTGCACCAAATGACTCACAAATTCATTGACATAGTTGGAACTCAAAATGTTAGCATTGTATATGACTTGATCAATTAATTATTTAAGTTGCTCTTCATAATGAGATTAAGTAGTTATTTTAATCTTAGTCATTTAAACTTGACTAAGATAATCGTCTTACTTAGACCTCAGGCTCACTCCTATAGATGTTACAAGCACTCCTCCATATCAATTTCAATTTCAAATTACAATTCCCTAGTTCATTTTTTAGATTTTATTTCCAAGAGATGCCAAGCGAGAATCCCTATTTTAGCCTTGAGTCTTAGCTTGCATATGTCTTGACTCGACCTGATCTTAGGATGATTATAGAATTCTAATAGATTTGACAAAGATTATAAGAGGAACCCTTTAATAATTTAATTTTAAATTATATTAAATCTTTATCAATAGTTTTAATGTTACCTAGCTCTATGATAGATATCTTTCAAGATTTAATACTAATTAATCTTAGTCATGATGCATAGCAGACACCGCAAAAAGGAACGAGACTTCTTTTTTAAAATATACATAACGCATTGGACACATTATAATAATAATTAAGAATAATATATATAAATTAAATAGATAAAAAAAAATAATAAAAATAAATTAAATAATTAATTACTTAAAAAATAAAATAAATATAAATACAATAATATATATAATATATATATATATAATATATATATATATATATATATATATATATATATATATATATATATATATAATTTATTTTTTTATACTTTAATAATCTTAATGAATAAAATTTATTATCAATTCTAAATTTATAAATTTAATTATAATTTTTTATAATTTTAAATATTTGTAATAAATATATCTTATTATTATCTTTTTTTTGGCTCAAATCTCATCATCTAAATTTCCAAAACTCTCTACAATAATTTAAAATATGATAAACTATATTTAAAATATTTCCTTATATAATTTTAATTCAATTATTTAGCACACACATCCCTTTAATTTTTTAATATTATTTTAATTAGAAACTTCTCTATCATATCCGACACGTGTCAGACACTGCTCACCTAATTTTTGAAAGTGTTAGTGCATCATAGATCTTAGTGGATTTAAATGGTGATATTAACACCTACTCTTTTAATTTTTTATTCAATATGAGGATTTTACAATGTAATTGATTAATAATTTTTTAGCTTGATTTGCGCATTTAGGTTTGATTTGTGGTCAAACCATCACTAACACTTCTTTAAACTTGGAGCACTTTGATGATTTTAAGCCAAATGATTAATGTTGACCATTAAGCTAAACTAGACCTCTTTAAACTCTAGATTGACATAATAAAATCTAATTAGGTTAATTAAACCCTAATCATTAAATTAGATTAATTGACCATGACCAAGCTTTTATAAATGTTATGATAGGTTATTAAGGACCTTATAGAGATAAGTAGCCCTTTGGTGAAGCTTGATTGGACCCTTTGACTCAATTAATTTAAAATTGACTTATTTGATCCTTTTAGGACAAGATTTCTCAAATTGATTGCTCTAATGACTTGGAACAAATTTTAATTCTCATGGATAGGCCAATTGGTTCACTTGAACATAGTTGATCCAATTTGATCCTTAAGGGAATATCTGATTAATTTGATTCTCTTTACTAAATTGAGTCAAGCCAAACTTTGACAACCCTTTCAATTATTTCACCATAGATGGTTTGAGTTCAAGTAACATTTGAAAAAGCCCACTTTAGCTAATTAACACATTTAATCAAAATTGACTCAAAAGAATCTTTTTAATACAAATTGATCAATTTGACCAAATTGATTGAAACAAATTATTCTAATCGACTTGAACTACCCATTAATAAAAAGACTCAAATGATAATTAATTAGGTCAGTTGACCCTAATTGAATCAATGTGGCCTAATTCACTGACCATTTTAACTAAATTGACCTCAATTGAGCAAATTGATTGAACTTATTTCCTTTGATAAGTTCTTTAAACTCCAATGATCTCGACTGACCATTATTTTGACCCAATTAGCTCAATTGGACAATGTCTTCCAAGGTGAGCCCACTTTTTTAAACCTATTGGACTAATTTAACTACATTGGCCAAATTAGTTCAAATTAAATCATCCATAGAGTGTTCCAAAGTGGTTCATACATAATTTGACCATTAAGTCACCTTGACCTAAGCATGGTCAACTATTTTACTAAGCTAAGTCAACACTTAACCCATTTGGTTTACCCTCAACCAAATTAGAATTAAGACCCCAAATTGACCTAGCTAATGAACCCTATACTCTTCACAGGATGTTCATAAGTTAGTAACATCGCTAAAAAATACAAAATCTAATTAATAAAATTTTACTTAATTAAACCTAAATTGGTCTAATTTAGCTAAATTGACCTTGATCACCAATAACAAGCTTTATCCCACTATGTGGGGTATGCTACATGAATTTTTTTCTTAATTGTGTCTTATTATGTGCCAAATTCTCATTTAAATCTAATAAATTAAGGTCATTTTTTATACATCTTAACCGAGTCTTTTTAATCTTTGAATATGTTGCCCATCATGCACTAGTAAGTTTCTTCAATGACTTTTCATCATCAACAACAATAACAAGCCTTTATCCCACTATGTGGGGCCGACTATGTTGACCTCCATGCATGCTGCATCAGTTAAGTCGAGTCTACAAGCCAAATTTGATGGACTTCGGATGCAATAGTGCGCAAATTGGAGCTAAAATGCACTCGGTGTCACCAAAATCAATCGAAATGGCCTCACGATTCTATCATCATCGCATTCAAAATGTCAAAATTGATCATAATATACATAACAATTCACGTGACCGATCTAGGAGGGTTGTCGAAGTGCCTATGCGTATATCGAGGTTGAGAAGCCGCGACTATGCCCAAATGACCTCCGTTCATAAAATTGATCACGTCGTTAGCATCAAAATGTTTAAACCTTTCAAAAGAGATTATCTGTGCTCATTTCGGATGAGTCTGCCCAAATATCGAGCCGTCAAAAGTGATAATGCACATTTTTGAACTGAAATTGACCCAATTCGATACCAGACGAACCAAACCTCGAAAAACAACTGCGTTTTCATCCGGAATATCATAATAACTTAAGATCATCATATATGTTACCTATATAATAAAAAAAATCCAAATTATAGCTAATTAAACAATTAAATAAAACCATATTAATACCTACTCTAACTAACCCTAACTCTCCTATTCTATATCAAAATAGTGCTTCCTCCTCCGTTCTGGATCACATGGCTTCACGTGCTAGCCTCTAGCGACGCCATCCCATCCCGTGACTCGAGCATCGTGAGCGATCGAGAACGTCCCGTCATTCCTGTAGGTGAGCAGCATGAGACTATCCCGCCTCTCGCATCTACAAATACACGTAGTCTGGCACACACACGCGTCGCTGCACTCAATGCCCACTTTTCCATGAACCTACGATCCCCATGCCCGTGCCCCGTGCGTCATGCTCGCGACCGGTTTGTGTTGAAATATAAGTACTCGTACTCATCTTTTTTGATGCAGTGAGGAAATTTGTGCTTATTTGAGTATATAAGTACCCGTACATGCCTTTCTTAGCGTGATGACAAAATATGTGTTACATGTAGGTATCTTAGAGCCCCATACATGGCTTTCTTGGCATGGTGGGATGGCGCATTTAAACCATAGTTTATACCACCCATACACGTCTTTCTTAGCATGGTGGGCAGGCCCATCATACCTGAGGTAGCCCCTATAAGGGAACGATGCTGGGATGCTGCCGAAATATTTCTAAATTTTCATACTATCAGGAGACCTAAACAACTTAACTTAAATTCAACCATAATTATAAAATTGCTATTTAAACTGACATTGCAGGTGTATAAGTACCCATACACATCTTTCTTGGCATGGAAAATATGAGTTACATACAGATACTTTAGAGTCTCATACACACCTTTCTTGGCATGGTGGGATGATGCATTGACCGTGATATTTACATCACCCATACATTCTTGGCATAAGGCGGTCCAACATACCCGAGGCAGCCCCCTACATGGAGATGATGTCGGGATGCTATCGAAATGCTGCCAAACTTCTACACCAATAGAAGGCCTAAGTAGCTTAATATAAAATCAAATATAAACCTAAAATTGATGTTTAATTTGACATTGCAAGTATATAAGTACCTGTACACACCTTTTTTATCGTGACGAGAAAATCTGTGTTACATGCAGGTGCTTCAGAGACCCATATATGTCTTTTTTGGCATGGTGAGATGACTCATTTGACTGTGACATTTACACCACCCATACATGCCTTTCTAGGCATGGTGGGTAGGCCCAGCCCCCGTCGTAGCCCCCTATGTGGGGACGATACCGGGAGACTACTGAAATGCTGTCAAAATTTAATCTAAAATCCTAAACTTGCAATGAAACTCAATCAAAATAAATAACACTATTCAAATCTCTAAAGTTAAATCAATTTTAAAATAAATAATCCACATGGGCTCCGACACTATGCCGAATGCTTAAATTTAGTCTTTAAGGATGTTGTGCGGGTTGACTCCCGGTTGGGTCTTAGGATTGGGTTCGGGTTAATAAAACCTAAAAATCTAATAATAATATTATAAGAATTCTAACTCAATAAGACATCTAGGAAGCTAATTCTATCATATGATAGTAGATCTAATTCTCTATTATTAAATTAATAGAGTCGATAGGATCCAAAATAATAAACCACTTTGATGATTGTTGTGTTGAATGGAGATTTCAACAGGAGGGGATACTTTTATCAAAATGTATTCATAAGCTCAGATCAAATTAACTTAAATCAAGTGTCAACTCAAATGTAAAATCTAATATATCATTAAGCTATAAATATCTAAATGAAATTTAATCTCTAAAAACTTAAAGCCAAAATTTAAGTCACCTTCCACAATTGTTTGTTGAAGGTGACAGATGAAGGAAATTCTAGCTCACAAAGGAGCTAATGTCAAATCTAGTACACAATTATGTTTATTCTCAATCAATCTCATGCTAGTAAGGATGTGGCCCGTGTCCTCTAACCATGTGGTTTGGCTAATAGACTCCACATATGATAATGCACTGTGAGTCCTCTAACGGTGGTTGCCAAATGACACCATTATATTATGGTCATGACTATAGCCTGTATGCTCCCCAATGACTCTATCCTTTGAGTTGTGAACCATAGGGTGCACCTGATAAGGAAAAAAGCTTTCTGTTAGCTAAGGTGGACATAAGTTTGTCTCTTTAGATAAACACCACCCTAGGTCTACATGATTTTCTTGGATGACGTAACCCATGGCTACTGATAAGGATTCTTCCGTCAGGTTGGGTTGACTTCCTCCTCTGACTACGTTGACTAGGGACCATGACAGCTCGATATGATGGAACCATGAGATCTTGATTAGGCGTGTCATCATTCCCCCCAACCATCTATTTTAAGTTTAAAAGATGATAAATTTCATAAATCTAAATTTCCAAACTCCACTTGCTGCTACTCTACACTATGCATTTAACGATCTAATGACTAGCCTTAATCGAAAGTTCTCTCTCAGCATTGAGAGGGGTAATTAACTATAGGTGCTTGCGCCTATAGGAAACCTGGAACCAGATCTAAAGTCCTCACAAAATGAGGGTGAAATCTCTGGGTAGTGTTTTATCTCCTATTCCATCTGCCTTCTGAATATTTCAATGACATTAAATCATACTCTCTTAGTCAAGAGGTAGGTGGCAAATTTTTGAAGCCCACAGGCTACATGAATCCTCCTTCTCCATTGTGTCATATTACGTGTCAAATTTTCATTTAATTCTAATAAACTAAGGTCATTTTATATACATTTTAACCAAGTCTTTTTAGATCTACCTTTCTTAACATAAGGAAAATCAAATACATCTACTCTCCCAATGGAGTCATTAGATAGATGACGTTTTATATGGCCAAACCATCTAAGGCGATGTTGACCTCACTTTTAGAGTTAGTCCTCAATCTTCTCATCATAGATCTAGGACTCTTCTAGACACTAAGAGCTCCTTAGTCTTAAGAAACTTCTAGTGATTAGGTGAACACTTAACCTAAGCCTAAAGACTTGGAAGGGTTAGTCATATGAGTAGGCTATGCCTTAGGGACTTAGAGAGACTTACCTACTCTATAGCCTAAACCCAATCCATGTTCTCTTTCTCAAACCAAACCCCAAATTCAAATCTGAGTTCAAATTCAAATTCCCAAAATTTACAATCAATTTCAACCTCAAATCAAGCTCAAAATCCTTAAGTCTTATGATTGAATCCCATGGATTTAGCCTTGACAAAATTAAAATCAATCCAAACTCAACTGATTTTTCCATATATCAATTCAGCCTTTCAATCACTCTATTAAACTTACAACCAAACTCAATTCTAAGTCCAATTTTCTAAAACCTACAATTGTGTCAAATCCTATTTAAGCCATGTAATCCACTTTCATGAGCTTAGCCAAAATCTCCTATTCAAATCAAGTCAAACACAATTAATCCTCTCATGGATCACTTATTCCATCAATTATCTTTCCAATTATAAATAAAATATACATTCAAATGATCAACTAAATCAAACTAAATCAAATTAAGTCCCTTCTAAGCCATATGAATCAATCCCATGAGCTTAGCCAAATCATAACCCAAATCAACCCAAAATCAATTGATTTTCTTATGAATCAATTATGTATTCAATCTTCTTCCCAAATATAAATGAAATATACACTCCCATGATAAAAAATAAATCAAACTAAATCAAATTCCTTTATAAGACCTTTTGATCTACTGTCATGAGCTTAGCCAAATTTGTCTTCAAATCACTTCAAATTAATTGACTTTTTTTATAAATAAGTTATTCCATCAATTATCTTCCCAAATATAAATAAAATATACATTTAAATGACAAAAACTGAATTCAAAATCAAATTAAATACGAATTTAAACCCTTTGAGCCAATTCCTTGGACTTAGCCAAATCCTATCGAAATCAAGCCAAAACTAATAGATTTTCTCTTGAATCAATCATTCATTCAATCACCTTTCCAAATATAAATGAAACCTACAATCATCAAACTAAACCAAGATCAACCTAAGTCAAGCCCAACTTAGCTCTTTTGACTTGAAAATTTTAAATGAACTAAAACATATTGAAACCCAAATTGATTATAGTTGGATTTATATTTCAATCCTAAGTTCAAATATAAATTCAACTAAACTTAAATCAAACCAAAAATAAGCCAATTGACCCACTTAGGCTCACTTGACCTAAAGTGACCTAAAGAACTCATTTGAGCCAAGTTCTAATCCAACCCAAATTGGATTGAACTAAGCCAACCTAAGCCCTCCATCATGATTGTTGATTGCCCTATGATGATCAGTTGTCATAAATTGGGTCAAACAAAGTCAACTTGGCCATTTGACCAAGTCAACCCTTTAGCCCATATGAACTCAAATTAACCAAAACCTATCATACACTAAATTAATTGAAACCATTGATTCAATGATTGAACATGACTTGACCATCAGTTAGGCCAAACTAAACCTGTTGATCATTTGACCCAAATTGGCCTAAAAGGCCAAAATAAGTAAAATCATGATCCAACACAAATTGATTGCAACCAATGGCTCAAGATCATTCCAAATTGATTATTGAACTTGACCAAATCCATAATTGAGCCCAATTTGGCCAATTGGACCAATTGACAAACTTAGCCCAAATTGACCTAAAGGGGCCTAAATTAAATCCAAATCAACTCAAACCAAAGCCTACAATCCCATTCAATTGATCAATTGAACTTGAACCAACACCTAAAGCTAATTTGACCAATTTGGACAAATTGGTCAACTTGACCCATTTGACTCATTTGAATCCAAATGAGCCAAAATCAAACTTATGCCAAATTGATTGAAACCACTTGAACCAAAAAAAAATTCAAATCATCATTTGAACCTAACCCAAGCCTTAGTTTGACCCAATTTGACTAATTGGTCAACCTAACTCAACATGACCCAAAGTGACTCATATGACCCATATGACCTAAATTAAGCCAAATTCATTGGAACCAAACCATGACACCTTGGGAGCTGATCTAACCTGACCCAAACCCACTTGGGATTAGCCTAAACCTAAATGGGGTCAAATCCAAGGCAATCGCCCTTAGATTTTCCTCCCACATGGGATCTTTGCCAAAAATTGGCAAAGTCCACTTTCCCTCTTCCCTTGGAGGTCATTTCTCACCCCAAATGGGGCCTCACTTGCTTACATAGCCCACCCTAAGTGAGCTAGGCTTGCCATGGACCAAAGGTAGGTGAGTTAACTCAACTCTCTCTATGGCCAAACCCCATGGACAAAGATCAAGGTACATCTTGCCTTGAGCCTCCTGCCAGCCCTCCCTCCACTCAAGTCATGCCATGTGGAGGTGACGAGACCACTCAGGCGCCCTGGCGATGGTTGGCCAGCCAAAAATATGGAGTTTGATCCATCCTTCCATCACAATGGAAAAGGGGTATAGCCCCATCCAACCCCCCCCCCCCCCCCCCCCCTCAATTCTCACGGCATGAGTGCCATTCAATTTGTAAGAGCTTCTAAGGCAATTTTGAGTCCCCTAGCAAGCTCTCGAGCCTTTTTCTAGCTTCTCCTCACCATAATTTTCTCTTCCCGAGTGCACCCAAAACAAGACATCCATTGTCCAATCCCAATTGTCTCAAACCATAACTAAATTCTAATTCCTTTTGCACACACCATCCCCACATCTCATCAAGCAAAAAATCTTCCCTTGAGCTCCAAGCCCAGGAGTTCGATCAAGTCTCAGCCTCCAAAGGATAAAACTTGGTCTTCCAAGCAAACCACTTGGAATCAACCCAATTGCAACTCAACAGGGCTTCGTCTCCACCAAATGAAGCTTCCTTAAGCGTGTGAACCGCCAGCCATTAAGTTCGGCAAGGTATTCCATTGAAACTGAGCTTTCTTGAAATTATTTTGGAGCTTTTCAAAGGAAAGTTGAATGCCGCATGATCTTGACTGTTGGATCCCCTTCGATCATTATCAAAAAGGTGTGGGATCGATTTGGAGTGGATCCGAGCTTGGGTGAGCTCGAATCATGTGGGCAATGGCGGACGACTTCCCTCCTTCGTCACCCGTGGAATGGACGACTGTGATTAGATTGATTAGATTGAGCCATTTTAATCCTTTATTAACCACAGGATCATTTTGTGTCATCCAATCCAAGATCGGACGGCAGAGATCGAAAGCACATCCACCGTCAGCCACATCAACAACTTTAATAGCCAAATGCCATATGGAAAGTGCGCCACATGTGCCAGCGAGATTAGTTAATTAGGCTTAAATAATCAATATTAATCGCTGAAACTTCAAATATTTATAACAAATCATAGAAAATACAATAAATATAAATAAATGGTTATTTTAAAGATATTTTAGAGAGGAATTTATTAAAAATGTCCTTAAGTGATTTTGAATAGTAATTAGGGTTTAATTAGGATTTAATTAAAAAAATAATTAGCTTAATTACTCCCTGATTAATTAGTTAATTAACATCAAATTTTTTGAGATTGTTTAAGGGGATGACCTCTGCCTCCCCTAATTTTCTTAAGATTTATTGGTTAATTAATTAGAAAATTAGTAAATTAAGCCCTAATTACTTTCTTAAATTAATTAAGGGTTAATTAATCACATGAACAATAAACTAATTAAATTAGGCTCATTAATCATTGTTTAACAATGAGGGGACTTATGGAAAAGGATTGAGACCTCTTTCCTAATCCCTTCCCCTAAGTTCTTTTCACTTTTCAAGAAAAATTAATTTGAGATTAATTGGTTAATTAATTACTTAATTAGTTAATTTAAAATTTTAAATCACATTAGATCTTAATTAATTAATTGAGGGGTAGATCTTTAGGTGTTTAATAACTTATAAGAAATTAAGAAAATTATGGTTAATCCAAAAGGGAAACCCATAAGAGTATTTAATTAAGTTTCTTAATCTAATTAACCATTAATTGTGAGCTAAGTGCATTAGACCCTTTCATTTCCTAGGACCATTGCTAATTTACTTTTCAATTCATTTGCATATCTTGTTGGCTCACAATTATTTGGATAATTATGTTAAGGTAACATATGTAAGGGTTAATTAATGGATTTAATACATATCACAACATAATTAATCCATAAAATCAACTTAATCACATTTTATTAAACCAAATTTACTCATAAACATGGGAATGGATCAACAAACTTCTTCTCACATTCCTTAACTCAAATTAAATATGAAGCTAAAAATAACATTAAAGAAACTTTGGTTTATCTTAAACAATTTTATTTGATATTATTATCCTTTGGAATTAATATAATTGAATGAAATCATGTGTTTATATTTATTTATTCCTTTCTAATCATGTTAAATGTTGTGTGTCATTTGAAATCATGCATTCATCTTTTCAAAATCAAGTAAAGTAAAATAAATTTCCTTTATGTAAACTTGTATGTGTTGGATTAATTTATAATGTGTGTGGCTATTAACATTAATAAAGTCAAATTATTTTTCAAAATTTATGAGTCAATTACATTTATTGGAGTGATATATATATAGGTTTGCATGTGCTTATGTGACATGTGAAGTTTTTAATTCATATGTGGTTTTATATGTATTTGAATGTTAATAAGTATATAGTCAGGACATCCTAGGAACACGAGGCTTTAGTTAGTCCCAAGGAGGTCATTTGATTACCTCACTTTCCTAGTTAACAATGACTCGTACTTATTTGATTTCATTCTCATGTATTTCTATATTGGAATTTGGATAGAACTTTAATCCACATGCATAAATGTTTCAATCAAATAAAAATGCAATCTTTGCATGGGTTTTCTTCCTTCATTTATGTATACATCCATATATATTTGGGAAAAGCAAGTGTTTAGTCTGGACATCCTAGAAATACGAGGCTTTAACTAGCCCCAAGGAGGTCATTTGATTACCTCACTTTCTTGATTAACAATGGCATGTACTAGTTTATGTCTCTTATATATGTGTATGTGTATTTAGTTATGGAATTAGAACCCCTTTTCTTAATCAAGGATACATGCATTCATAATTGACTAAATGATTGAATTAGTTAGTCATGCGATTTGGAGCTTTCTTTCTTATATTAATGTATATAAATTTACATATGTTTGAATACAAATGGGTATATAGTTTGGACATCCCAGGAATACGAGGCTTTAGTTAGCCCTAAGGAGATAATTTGATTATCTCACTTCCCTAGTTAACAATGACACATACCTATTTAATTTCATCCCTATGTATTTTGTATAAGAATTTGGATAAAGCTTTAAATTAATATCATTAAATAATTCAATCAAATGAAAAAAATATAAACTTTAAATACGATGTATACACTCATCATATAATTAAAAAACATCTTGCATGTATAGATACATTTAGGATCAAATATATGCATCTGGTGTGATGGAAAGGAATAATTATATATATATGTGTAGTAGTTCAATCAAGTTAATCTTAAGATGCCTCTCATATTGAATAGGAGTACTTAAAGTGAACTTAAACCTAGGATTAATTAAATCATTTAATAAGTCATTCACTAAAGAGAACCAAATCAATATAACATGCTTTAGAAAGTCACTTAAGGTAAGGATGAAAGAAGGAAATCCTCTTTTCTTATCTGTACAACACTTAGTCGTTAAGTGTAATCAAACAAAACAAAAGGAAATACAAATTAAAATTCTCAAATCAATTAAACAACTTCAAGTAAAACCAACCTTTTGTGTTAAATCGAATTGTTCTTCACTTAGAAAATACAACTCTAATGCTTAGTTGAGACATACCACACAACCCTTAACACCCATATTAGAATTAAGTCATTAGTTCTAGCATTATGTTAGGATGGTGCATGGTGTGATGTATGTTTTGTTTTATGATAAATTATTATAGACTGGATGTTAGGGTGTTGTTGACCACTTTGGAGTGAGTTCTCAACCTCCTCATCATAGATCTAGGACTCTTATAGACACTAAGAGCTCCTTAGCCTTAAGTCACTTCTAATGATTAGGTGAACACTTAACCTAAGCTTAGAGACTTAGAAGGGTTAGTCATGGGAGTAGGTTATGCCTTAGGGGCTCAGGGAGACTTGCCTACTCTATTTTCTAAACTCAATCCATGTTCTCATTCTCAAAACCAAACCCCAAATTCAAATTCAAAATCAAACTCCCAAAATTTAGAATTAATTCCACAATTAAATCCAAAATCAAAATCCTGCCTAAGCCCTATGATTTTATTTTATGGACTTAGCCCTATCCAAATCCAACTCAATCCAAATTCAGTTGATTTTCTCTAAGATCAATTCAATCCCTCAATCATTTATCAAATCCAAGTTCCAAATTAAATGATTGAAACACGGAATTAAATTCAAACTCAAACTCCTTAAGTTGTGATTGAAATTCCATGGACTTAGCCAAGTCTCCACCCAATTCAATCCAACTTGATTGATCTCTTTATGAATCAATCATATCTTCATTTATATTCACAAATATAAATGAAATATAAATTCAAATAACCAAAACTAAATTAAATCAAATCCAAACAAAGCCATATTGACTTACTTCCATGAGCTTAGCCAAATCTTAACCCAAATCAACCCAAAATCAATTGATTTTCTCATAAATCAATTATATATTCAATCATCTTCACAAATATAAATGAAACCCACATTACAATGATCAAAACTAAATCAAACTAAATCAAATTCCCTTCTAAGCCCTTTAACCTACCTCAATGAGTTTAACCAAATTTGCCTTCAAATCACTTCAAACTCTGGTGATTTTCTCATAAGCCAATTATATACTCAATTTTCTTCCCAAATATAAATGAAATATAAATTTAAATTGCCAAATCAAATCCAAAATCAAATCAAAAACCTAGTTTAAACCCTTTAAGCCAATTCCCTGGACTTAACAAAAACCCATCTAAATCAAACCAACATCAATGGATTTTCTCTTGAATCAATCATTCATTCAATCACCTATCCAAATATAAATGAAATCTACAATCATCAAGCCAATCAACTCAAGTCAAGCCCAACTTAGCCCTTTTGACTTGAAAATTCTAAATGAACCAAAACCCATCATAGCTCAAATTGATTGTAGTTGGATTTATATTTCAATCTTAAACTCATATATAAATTCAACTAAACCTTAATCAAACCAAACCAAGTCAATTGAATCATTTAGGTCCACTTGACCCAAAGTGGCCTAAAGAACCCATTTGAACCAAATTCTAATCCAACCCAAATTGGATTGAACCAAGTCCATCCAAATCTCATGCCATGATCATTGATCACCGAGATGATCAATTGCATTAAATTGGGTCAAACCAAGTCAACTTGGTCATTTGACCAAGTCAACCCTTAGCCCATATGAAACCAAAATTAGCCATAAATCATCCTACACCAAATCAATTGAAACCATTGATTCACATCAAACCATAATCAATGATTGTACATGTCTTGACCATCAATTGAGCCAAACTAAATCCAATTGGCCATTTGGCCTAAGTTGACCCAAATTGACCTAAAAGGCCAAAAAGGGTCAAATCATGATCCAACCCAAATTGATTGCAACCAATGGCTCAATTTCAATCCAAATTTATTATTGAACTTAACCAAACCCATAATTGAACTTTGACCAACTTAGCCCAAATTGACCTAAAGGGTCAAATTGGCCTAAATACAAATTAAATCTAAATTGATTCAAACCAAAGCCTACAATTTTATCCAATTGACCAATTGAACTTAAACCAACACATAACCTCCAATTTGGCCAACTTTGTCAAATTGGTCAACTTGACCCATTTGACCTATTTGATTCTAAATGGGCCAAAATTAAACCTAGGCCAAATTGATTAAAACCACTTGAACCAAAACATTTTAAATTATTATTTGAACCTAACCCAAGCTTTGGTTTGACCTAATTTGACCAATTGGTCAACCTAACCCAACATAACCCAATTTGACTTATAAGGGTCAAATTGAGCCAAACCCCTTTGAACCAACCCATGGATACTTGGACTTGACCAAACCTGACCCAAAATTATCTTGGGTTAGCCCAAAATTAGCTAAAACCTAATTGGAGTCAACCCAATGAGATCTCCCTTGGATATGCCACCCAACATGGGATTTTGCTTAAAATAGCAAAGTCCACTTCCCCTTTCCACTTGGCAGCCCTCACACACCCCAAATGGGGTCTAACCTAGCCACCTAGCCCAACCCATGTGGGCTAGGTCTTCCATGGACCAAAAGGATGTGAGTTGACTCACCTCCCTTACAAACCAAGAACCCAAAAGATCCAAGGAATGTAATCAGCCCAAATCCAACCTTGAGCCACCTTCGAAGCCTTCCTCCACTCAAACCAAGCCACATGGACTTGATGGGGGAAAACTTCGGTGCCCTGATGATGGTTGGCTGGCCAAAAAATTTGAGACAATCACGTCCATTTATCAGAAGAAATTGAGGGATATAACCTCTCAATTCATACGGGAAACAACATTATTCACATCGGTCGAGCTTCCAAGAGAGATTTTGAACTCCCTAGTAAGCTCTTAAGCATTCCTAAGGCCTCCCTCATTAGAATTTACCCTTTTTGAGTGAAGTCAAAATAAGCATCATCTGATCCAAACCCCACCAATTCTCCACTTGAATCAAATTCCTCTTGCACACACTATCCCTGCACCTCGTTGAAGCCAAAAGAACCTTCCCTCGAGCTCCAAGCCCACCGAGAGGTCAGAGTTCGATCAAAGCTGAAGCTCCATAGCACGAATCTTGGCCTCCCAAGAAATCCACTTGGAATTGATATAATTGTCGCTCACTGCCTCAACTAGAAAAAGCTTCGTGAGATGTTAGTCTTAGCTATGGAGAGGTAACATCATTAAAATTGAGCTTCCTCCATTTTTTTGTATCTTTTCAAAGAAAATGTAAATTTTGCATGATCATAGCCATTGGATCCTTTGAGATCCTTTCTGCGATGGTGTGGATTCCATTTAGAGCCAATCTAAGCTTGGGTGAGCTCAGATCCTGCGGGCAATGGCGGATGAGCTCCATCTCTTATCGCCTACAGGGAGATAGATCACATGTCATTCATTCTGCATGATTGAAATGGATGGTCAGATCCTGCGGGCAATGTCGTTCATTCACTTAAGAGAACTAAACCAAATTAATGTGCTTTAGAAATTGGCTTAAGGTAGGGATAAAAGAAGGCAATCCCCTTTCTTCTCTTTATAACACTTAGTTGTTAAGTATAATCATTTGAAACAAAAGAAAACAAATATTAAAAAAATCCTCAAATCAATTAAACAACTTCAAGTGAGATCAACCCTTTATATTAAATGAAAGTCATTTATACTTAGAAAATCATAATACTAATGCTTAGTTAAGATATACCACACAAGTCTTAACACACACACTAGGATTAAGTCACCACTTCTAGCTTTATGTTACGACAGTGCATGGTGTGATGTATATTTTATTTTGTGATGTATTATTTTAGACTGGATGTTAGGGTGTATGTTTTGTAGATTGGATGTTAGGTCGGTATTAGCCTAATCATGTTTTCTGTATGAGATTGTGCTTAAGGGGGTGCTTAAAAATAAATATAAATGCTCTCTTTGTAGGTTGCTTAAACCCTAAGCATAATCCAAGTTAGGATAGGTGGGCTTAGTTACCCATGTGCAGGGTGCTAAGTCCAAATCATAAATATAGCTAATTGGGATTGTATGTGTGTTTAGCTAACACTTATTTTTCAGGTGTAGTTAGATTTCCTTTTTTTGCTTTTATTGTAATTTTTGTATTAGGAATTAGGATTAATATTATGGTGGATTACGATGTGCATTAGCTAGAAGCCTTTGTCTTGGGGTGCCATTTGATGCCTTGAAGTCCACCAAATCAAAGGTAAAAGAAGAAGTGAAGGAGACATGGAGACATGAAGACTTGAAGATCCCCCATAGCATTTATTCATTTATAAATTGTAATTTTTCTTTCATATTTTGGGTTGTATAAGGGTAGAGCTCAGCTACTCATTTTCTCTTTTTGAGTTATACTGCGGTACTCGATCTCGCCATCTTCTTATTCTTTTGCGTTAGATTTATAAAATTGATTGATGTTATGTTTAAATTGTGCAATAGAAATAACATGTTTTTCCTAGTTTCTTTATGAATGATGATTTAATGTGTGGTCTGGATACGATTAGGCTCTTAGGGAAAAATAAATATTTTACCAACTACAACTCATAATTAAAGTTTCAAATAATTCATAACCTCACCATAAAGCCTAGGAATTAAATAAGATAATTAAAAGATTTAGCAACCCCTTAGCTGAATCTTGTATGTTTCACATCATGCATCTTCTCGAATCACTCTTGCAACTTAAGAGCCTCCATCCTTACACGCATAGGGATCGCTTGACCTGTGAGAGAAACCCCTACTGACGAAGCTTCACCCTCTTCTCTTTTGATTTAGGCATATAAAAGTCATAAAGCCTTTGTCAAAAATGAAGTGTCAAAAATCAAATAAAATATAAAAAGATTTGCATTTATAGATTAAATCATTACTCATACCACTCATGCTCTAGTCCTTAGGGCATGGATTTAAGAACTTTAGTCTCTTTCTAAGTTAATAACAGCCCCACTATCTTTCAAATTCATAAGACTTGACCACATAGATTTAAAATGTAAGAGTTAGCTAGCTGTCACTCCAGGCGGTTATAAGTCTAGTAATTAGATGACTTACTCTCTCTTATGGAGGTAAACTTTGTACCCATTTTCGCTTAGATTTAGCTCATGCTTTAGCTCTTCCTAAAGCTCTTTAGATTTAGGATCCGAGGTAGCTGTTTCCTTTGAGCTAAAAGCATAAATCCTCATCTCTTAGGTATTTCCACAATCTTTTGTTGTTGGATTATAAGCTCCAGCTTTTTAATAAAATATCAACTTTAACAAAATAAATCTCTTCAATTTCAAATATATAAAGTCCAGCCATACGATAGATTGGAATGTTCACTAGGCTTCCTAATATCATGAGCATTCCCTACTTATTCCTTTTGGCTTTTGATAATAAGTCTTCTCCTTGATTTTTCTCATTTGATTTTTCAAATATAGCCAATCCTTTGATAGTCTAGCTTTAAAATCTTTGGAGATAACAATTTCCTACTTTAATCGAGAGTATTCCTAAGGAACTCACCTTCCTTAGGATGTAATTAACTATGGGGTATTTCCCCATAGGAAACTTTAGAACTCGGTTTAATATAAATCCTGCTTTATCCATCCATGTAAAGTAGGGGAAAAATCCCTAGTACATTCGAAGACTCATCATGCCTTAAGAGTTCTTATTAGGTGATTAGGTCCATTGAAGGGTGATGCATCTATCTTTCGAGATAGTACATCATACCTCAATATCATACCCGATCATGTCAATAAGTACCCCCTCTGCATGGTGTCCCTCCCCATATACATCCAAAAATAAACACCATAAATTACTCTCTCTAAATCTTCTCTGCCACTGGAGCTACTCCAACCTTTTCTAACATATTCATTTTGCATTTTATCTCTAAGAGTAAAGCCACTCATCCACAGCATCCTCATCTCGCAACACTTAACTTAGTCTTATGCTTTTCTTTTACTAGCCAATATTCTGCACCATAAATTATTGTAGGTCTTATCACCATCTTATAAAATTTTCCCTTAAGTCTAATTTCTAAGCGGTACTTTTCTATTACACAACAGGCCAAATGCATTCCTCGACTTCAACCAGTCAACATTCTGCATCAAATTGACCTTGTTCTTTGTGCTAATTTAATTTCTTGGACTTGAAGATACCCTAAAATGTTACTAGTTTAACTTAACCCAACCTTGCTCAACTAGATTAACTCTTGATTTGACCAATTTTGATCAAATGAGTCAAATTGACCCATTTTAACATCAATCCAAATGGAGACAATTGTCCTCAAATATCCAAATTGGCCTACCAGTTTGATTTGGGTAACTAAACAAGAGTCAAACCAACCTCAACCAGCCCATTGGATTAGTTCACTTGCCTAGATTAACAAGAGCTAAATCTTGATTAGTCTATGTAGGCTATCTAATAGGATTTAGACACCTTTAAACCCAAATGGCCTTTCGTTACTCCAATAACTCCCTAGTGTCATCCTCACCATCTAATTTGCAAGATCAAGCCATATGGCAATTTAATTAACTAGATTAATACAAAATTAGGTTTAAGTTGATTAAAGGTGTCATCCTCACCTTTAATCATCTTATTATTTTATAAAATCAAAAAAGATTATGACTCGATGAAATTGTTTCTACAAGACAATCATTTTATTTATAACTACTCTAAAAAAAACTACATTAAACTTTACAAAAATAGTTTCAAAATTCAAAATTACAAGGATCATATCAATATTAACAAAGATTGCAAATGAATTATTCTTCATTTGAAGTGAAATATTTTGAATTAATTAAACGAGACATGAACATGTGAAAATTAGCAACCTTAGTAATTTATAAAAGATATGGAACTTATATTCTAGGTCAATGTAAGTGTGCATGTTTGATTAATTAATCTTTGAATAAACTCATTTACTGTACGTTAAACACAAAGTACTTTCATAATTTATTACGTTAACCTGCAAATTATTTTTATTATTATTATTATTTACAATAGTTATTAGTATGAACATATTTGTTTTCCTTTCATAAGATTAACAATTTTTTTTATTTTTTGTCTTTGCATACCTTGGAGGTTTCTGCCTTTTGCTGTCCCGTTCTTTGGATTTATTGTCGCAAAATGGATTACTTGAATGGTGATTCACGAATCGCTATTGAGCTCTAACTGTTCTTTCTCTTCTAACTCGGTTGATTGCAGTTCATTCCTTTGAGCTATGTGATTTCTTTTCTATTGCTTTCTCCGTGACATTATTAAAGGATGCTCGGGTTGTTTTTACCGAAAGACTCATTTACATACCATGTGATTGGGATGGTGTTAATTATAGGCTCATCGACTTATGTAAATGATTCTAGTAGTCTCCTCTCAGATTTATCTTATGGAGGGATTATATTTGAACAATTTCCTTCCCTGCATGGCTATTCGGAGATTACGGCAAAGATGGTTCACTTACTTATGTTTTATTCTCATATCAAGATGGCTATATTGATAATTCTCTTGAATGAGACTCCTTATCCTTCAGACTCTTAGCAATTACCTATATATTTTAGATATGATTTTTCTTAGGTTTGCGTAATAAAGCTCACAAGAATATCAACAACTGGTGCTTCCTTCTCACGTGTTTGTTTGATGGCAGTGATGTTCTCACTCCTTTTGGTTGAGTAGCTCATGTGATGTAACCCTTCTCAAGTTTGGATGCTCATATTTGCATCCGCCAACATGGTGTGATTGAGCTGAGCCTTCTATCCCATTTTCTTATTATCATACTCATATTATACTATTTTTCTCCTATCCTTTAGATATTGCTCTAATCTCTCTTATTATTACTTTGCGGTGTCTCTTTCTTTTATGCTCCATATTAGCATTTCAATACAGCTTTCTTATATTTCTTTAGCTTATTATGTTAAACATCTTGTATCTTTTGATTGCTCTAATGTTTTCTTTGGGTTGTACTTAGTTGATTTACTCCTTAGTGGATCTGGCTCTTGAATGGACCTTGAGATTTATAAATACCCGAACCCTTATTTCAATGTCCCGATCTTTATTCCTCTAACTGATCGCCAATTCTTGCCCTATGGGATTATTATTTTGGAAATAAATTATTGAAGTTTGCCTGAACTCAAAGTCAAATTAAACTTGATAGAATATTAATGAACCAAAGTTGAACAATGTTTCTTTTAGAAAAAAACAATTAAATATGCATTTTAAATTATATATATATATATATATATAGTTGAGTAAATAAGCATGTTCAATAATAATTATTGTAACAATTGTTATTATAAACCACCAAATACTTTTGGATTTACAACTTGTATTTTATTGCATGAACAAGGTTATGCAAATCGGATCGAGTAAAGAAGAAGAAAAGAGGTTTTAGATTCAATGTTTAAACCAGTGTTAAATTAAAGGTTGAATGGAATAATATAATAA
>CM038224.1:24900874-25048862 GCA_021442155.1 Cymbidium sinense
ATTTTTGGTACCAAACTGTGCAATTTATCTTTGACTTCCATTTGACGCTGCATTTCTCTTTACTTTCTAGCTAGTGCCACGACGTCAACAAGTACAGGCTATTGTTCTTCCTCTATTTCTTATTGTTGTTTTACTCCTTGTTTATCTTCAAGGAAAAACTTGACTGTCCTTCTCCTTGTGTATTTGTAGGGACATTTGTTGCTTGGGCTGAAAGATGATGTTGATTATAAAAGTGTGTACCAAGCTGATCATTTCTTGGTTCAACCTTATAGATAGCTTCAACACCCATGATCGCTTTTTTCATTTTGATCTTATTATTCTTTTTCAGTAGAGATTGAAGATCCATCTTCTACTTGCTTCTATGAAGACTTTTTTTCATAAATGTCAAATTCAGGTTCAAGTTCTCTGGATCCATGTTGCTGGTGTTAAGCGAAAAGTTCATCTATATCTCTAACCATATAGACGACTTTCACTTCCATAGTGCTCTCTTCATTATTTTCTTCTTGCACATGAATTTCTGATCGACATTTCCAGTGGATCTTTGGTTCAATGTATGGAATTAATACTTCTTTCATTAAAGGACTGTGATCAAAGTTAACCTTCTCTTATCAGGGTGAATCTGATCTGCAATGGGATCCCCTAGAGGATCCTCTAGAGTGTCAACCATCATGTCTTTCATCAATAATATCCCTTCTTATTTTTTAGGTGGATTTTTGAATATGTGCATTAGATGTCACACCTCTTCCACTTTTCAGGATTTCATCACAGGGCCTTGGCCTCCATATCTGCTTATCCTTTCCCCGGGACCTTTCGGCAGTGAATTCTTGGACACGGGGTTCGAGTGTCATGCGCTGATGCTCACCGCTCGAGGCTTACTTGGCTCGATGACTGGTTACCATAAGAGATGGCAACTTCCTTGGTGGAGCTTCAATATTTTCAATCACTACAGGCCTCTAAAATTTTCTTTTCATCAAGCCTCTTTCCTTAGCTACTTTGAGAACATTGTGAATTCTAGCGAATAGTGTTTCAGGTTATTTTCTCTGTAGTGGTGGAGCTTGATGATGTTGAGTCATAAAAGATTTCTTTACTTCACCAGTAGAGCTATTCCTTTTTACCCATTTTAGATTATCAAAGTTATTATGAGTAGGAATACTTGCTTCTGGCGATAGTATTGCTTGTTCACTAGGTCATCAAGGGGATCTGCTGAGCCTTCAGCTCAGCATTTCTTCTTCTTCTCTGCCTTCTAGTTAATTTGCTTCCTGATGAGGAAGCTTCATGATCATGCTTTCCAAGTATGAAAGGTTCAATTGGTGAAGCAATTATACCACGAGGCATTAAAGACACAATTTCTCCATTGACAATTCTTTTCATCATAGGGGCTTAGATTGACCTAGCCTTTTAAAAACTAAAGTTCTCTGTCGGGAGAACTCTTTAACAGTGGTTGGGTGCTGAACTGATTGATGAACATGGCCAGAAGGAGCTTTAGTAACTTGAGGCCTTCTAGCATGGCCTCTGACGACTGTACCATGGGTGGGTACTTCAGGAGTTGCAGCTACGATAGCTGGGAAATTCAAGCTACCAAATTGAATTGTAGTGTCAACATCTCATGTGTTGTTGATGGCGTTGGCTAAGCAGATGTTTGCACCATGCCCTAACTGAATAGTGAAAGGAGTGCTCAGTAGATCCATTCTAGAAAAGTGAAAGATGGGGATTAGTAATCAGTAATTATTATTTCACCCCATACTTTCAAAATGCAGAGGCACTAAAGAACAAAATAATAATGTAATAAAGATATACTCTATAGAATAATTCATTTGAAATAGAGTCTCATACATTAGTAATTCAAATTTATTACACATGTAAATCACCATTTTTATTTTGAATTTTCAAATATTTTATTGCTACTATAGCACATATATGACTAGCCAAAGGTGGAAAATGAATCATGTCCTCAAAGTCAAATCTGGGCTCCAAAAATTCACCACCAACCTCTCAAATGAAGAAGAGTATAATTTAAAAGTTTCAGTGTAATTTTTAGAAGGTAGATGGAATAGTAGATAAGACACTACCTAGAGATTTATTCCTCATTTTGTAAGGACTTTAGATCTAGTTCGGTTTTCTGGGTGCAAGCCTATAGTTAATTATCCTTCTCAATGTAGAGAGAGAACTTTTGATTAAAGCTAGTCATTAGATCACTTAATGTGTAGCGTATAGTAGCAGCATATGGAGTTTAAAATTAGGAGTTTAAATTTATGAAATTATCATTTTAGCTTAAACTGGATGATTGGGGGAATAATGATGTGTGCTTGATCTAGATCCCATAGTTTTGTCATCCAGGTCGTGTGGTGGTCCCTCTACTTAGTCGAGGAGGATAGTCAACACGATTGAAGAATACTTATCAGCAACACATGGGTTATGCCATCTAAGAAATCCTTGTAGACTAGGGTGGTGTTTGTTTAAGGAGACAATCTTAAGTCTACCTTATCTAATAGAGAGATTTTTTTCCCTATCAAGTATACCCCTTGATTCACAACTCAAAGGGTAAAGCCATTGGGGTGCATATAGGCTACAGTCGTGATCATAATATAATGGAGCCTTATTGGCCAAACCACCTGATCAGAGGACTCTAGTCGTAACCACATCATCTGTGGAGCCCACTGGCCAAGCCACACAGTTAGAGGACATGGGCCACATCCTTACTAGCATGAGATTGATTGAGAGTGAACATAGTAGAACACTTGATTTGATATTGGTTCCTTCGTGAGTTAGAGTTTTCTTAATTTATCACCCCATAAACAATAGCGGAAGGTGGATAAATTGAGTTTTGCTTTAAGCTTTTAATTATTGAGTTTCATTTAAATAGCTTTTAGAATGATATTTGATTTGTGATAATTTGATTTGAGATTAGAATCATGTTTTGATGGAAGTACCCCCTCTAGTTGAAACCACCTTTCAACACAACCATCATCAGGGTAGGTAATTAATTTATTTGAATATATTTGAGAACTTTAGATCCTGTCAACTCTATTTTGCTCCTAATAGAGGATTAGATCTACTATCACATGACAAAATTTTCTTCTCAAATATTTTACTAAGTTGTAATTTTTATGATAGATTTTTTAGGTTTTGTTAACAACGTCCCCAAGACTAAATCGGAAGCAACCCATGCGGCATCCTCGACATTAAATTTAAGCATTGATTAGTGTGAGGCCCATGTGTATTTAAGAATGCCTTAATTAACACCTTCTATTCACTTGTACGATGTGTTGCAAATTCGGTGGTGTTCAAGATGTTATAGATTTTAAAATATTACTCACACTTGGATTGCTTGTTGAATTTTTCAATTCTCAAATATCATTTGGCATGTAGCTGTTAAAGAACTTTCAAAGTTTTATCAACTAATCACTTTCAGCTTTTATTCTAAACCAAAAGAACTAATTTTTACTTCTATAAATGAGCATTCTATTTATCGTAACTCTAATTCAAATTATACAGGTTTTTATTGATTCACTCAATTTATCACATAGTGTAACTTGAGTGATTATTGAAGGAGTTTGTATATACCCATTGCCAAGCTAGTTAATTACATTGTAAATCCTTTAATAAATTTTATTTGAATACCACTAATCTTAGAACTAAGTACTTGGATATATCATAATTCTCATGTGCTTTAAATATAACTTCAAATATAGGATTCAAGTGATCCTTTTAAAGGCTACATTCATGAGTGATCTTAAGTTGCCTAATCGAACTTGTGCTTATGAAAAAGCTATCAAATCCCTTGTGCACCTTTATTTTTAATTTGAAATTGGACACTTGGATTTATCATCAATTATTGGTCATTTGATATTGATCAAGATTCCTATTGCTTTTGATATCCTCTAATTTGCAATTGTTCAATTAGTTCTCTTATAAGTTTTCTATCAGCCTCTCCAGGTTTCATCTAAAGATTGTTTAGTTTTGTGAAGTTTGAAGAAAAAAGAACCCACTTACTCAACAGCTTATGTTAATAATTGATAAGTATTTCACGAGAACATATCTTTCTTCAATGACCATGAAGGCTTTATTCAATTATTGGTATGAATCTTGTAGAGTGTTATAGTTATGATTAGTTTCTTCAAGAATTTCTCAATTCTTAAAGTGGCAGCATCATTAAATCCTTTATGAATATCATTCCATGTTTGATTAGTTTTTGCACCTTAATCTTAATTTTGGGACTTTGCACTTTCATATTGTTTCATTGTTTATGTGTTTTCTCCTCTTTAATGATTATTTATTTTCTTTCTCTCTCACCCCCCCCCTCCTTTTTTTTTCTAAGTATGAAAATTTGATGAAATTTCAGCAGCATTTCAGCTAGGGGGAACGACATCTAACAAATGTTGGTTTATTCGGTACGCCCTAATGAGCATAGTGAGTGGTGTCTTGCGACACTATAGCCAATTTTTCATCTCATTGCTCCCTATTGACCATGACGAAGCCTTCAAACCTGCAAAGAAACACAAGCAGATACATATACACATTCACATATTTATCCCACATGTTCAAACTCATTTTCTTGCGCACTAAAATGATCGACAAAGAGACCGAGTTGGAGTTTTCGGAAACCAAGAGAGGAACCCGCCTGATGACAGTGTTCCTCTTTAGCTACGGCAAGAGGAAAGGTCAAAAGGAGACAGAAATATCAGAAGGCTAGAGATAAACCCGGCTGATGATGGTGTTCTTCTTTGGCTATGGCAAAAGGAATTGTCAAAAGGGTACAGAAATGCTAGAAGCCTAAAGAAGATCCCACCTGATGACAGTATTCTTCTTCGACTGCGACAAAAGAAATTGGAAGGGTAATGGAAAGAGTGATGCCAAAAATTGAGAGAAGAACCCTCCTAATGATGGTGTTCCTCTCCGATTACGGAAAAATAGAAATTGAAAACTTCAGATTGGGAAAAATAAGAGAAAATGGAAGAAGTTATTTCAGTTTTGTGAAAAATGAGGGAAGAAAAAAGGAGGAAGAAGAAAAAGGGATAGGGAAGAAATTGAAGAGCTATTTTTGGTTTTATGGAAAATGAGGGAAGTTTTCGGTTTGGTTTTGTGAGAAGAAGAAGGAAATAAAGGAGATGAAGAAGAGAAGAAGGAGAAGAAGAGGAAGGAAGAACAAGAAGGAGGGAGATGCTTACCTTGCTTGTGGTTTGAACAAGAGAGGGGAAGCTTCACCTTTCGGTTTGGACGAGGGAAGGAAATATTGGAGAAGAAGGGAGAGTTTTGTCATTCAATTTGAAGGGAGAAATCGAGAGAGCCTTTTGTGGTTTGTGCTTGTCATTGAAAAGAAGAAGAAGGGAAAGAGGGGGGAACAGTTGCAAGAGGGATGAGCGGCTTGCGTGGGTGCCGAGAGCATCATTCGTGTGTGAAGGAGGGTGTTGGTTAAAAAATTTCTATAAGGGGTCACCTTTCAAATCTGTGGAGAAAAGAAAAAGGAACCCTTACAAAAATTCATCTTGCTAAGATGCCACACAGATCCGCAGATGTACTTATTCAAGCGATCAGATACGTCATCAAGGTATAGTGTACAATCTCGAAAGACAAAAGTCACTACCCTTTAATGGAACCAATCACTTCAATAAGGACTCCTAAGGACAATGGGTCTACATATGTAGCAGAGATTCATCCCCTACTTTACATGGAAAAGTAAAGCAAGGTTTATTTTAAATCAAGTTCGTTAAGTTCCCTACAAGGGCAAGCCCCCATAGTAAATTACATCCTAAGGGATGAGATCCCCTAGGAAAACTCTCGATTAAGGTAAATGATCATTATCTCTAAAGATTTTAATATGAAGGACTATCAATCGATTAGTTTATATTTTTTTGAAGATCAAGTGGATTGATCAAAAGAGGGAGTTATTATCAAAGCCAAAATGGAAGATAAGTAAGAGATGCTCACGATGCTAGGAAACCTAGCGAGCATCTCAAACTATCCTAAATTGAGCTTTACATTTTAGAAATTGATTTAGTTTGTTTGAGTTGTATTTTTCATTAAAATTTTAGGACTTAAGATTCCTTAATGAAAGATTAAGGAAATGCCTAAAATGTGAGGAATTATGCTTATGGACCACAAAGGGGAAAAGCAACCTCGGAACCTAAATCTAGGAAGCTTTGGTGAGGGCTGGAAGCATAACCTAAATCTAAGGCGAAAATGGGTAATTGGTTTGCCTCCATAAGAGAGGACAAATCACCCGACCACGACTTACAACCTGGGGTGGCTAACTCCTCCTGATTTTAAATACATGTAGGTGTCTTTATGCTTATGCAAGATAGCTAGGCTATTTTATTTAGAAAGAGACTAAGTCCTTAAACTCACTCCCTAAAGATACTAGATCATGTAAAGGGAGATGCCTCAAATGACCTAAAATATAATGCATTTCAAATTTCATTTTATTATTATTTTTGGATAATTATTTTGACTCGGGCTAATAGAATTTTTTATGACTAATGCATGAGAAATCAGATTATTGGCCAAAATTAGCGAGAAAGGAGGAGGTGAGTTTTCACCACGGCTCTCATAGGTCAAGCCCGATTCTCTGGCAAAGGTGAAAGCCCTCTAATCAAGAGTGAAATAAGATGCATTTGTGCATGATATTATAAAGAAATGCTCATCCAGCTAAGTGGTTGCTAATTCTTTGATCTTGATTTTAATCTTAAGCTTTAGGTGAGATAATGAGTTGTTTAATTATATTTCAAGTTGTTAAGTTGGGTAAAAAATTTATTTTTCCCTAAAGAGCCTAATCCACATCCAGGCCATACATAAAGCAAGAAAGAAACTAGAAAAAGCATGTCACTTAATGCAAAAGCTAAACAAATCATCAATCAATATATAAAGCTAATCGTAAAAAGAATAAATGGTTTGTGGTCAGGCACCACCACACAAACCTGAAAATATCAAATTGGGTAGCCGAGCTCTACCCTTATATAACCTGAATTACAAATGAATTTGATTTACAATTAAAGTAAAGGAATTCATTATTATGGGGGTCTTCAAGCTTTATTCTTATTTCTTCTTTTTTTATTTTCTTCTTCTTTTCTACTTTTAGTTCCTTCTTTTGGATGGTTGGAAGGTGGATGCTCCAAGGCTTCACATGGTGCATAAGATGGGATCTTATGACCAATGTTCATCCTAATCCGCATAATAAATCATTCCAAAATCCTACTTATACAAATTTTTACATGAAAAGGAAAAGTAGAAATCTAACTTACACTTGTAAAATAAAGTTTAGTTAAATCACACCACACAAATTCCAAGCATGTATATTTGACTTATCACCCCACACATGGGTGACTAAGTCCACCTTGCCTATGGATTATGCAAAGGGGTATAAGCACCTGCAAGCAAGAAGCAATTATATTTTTATTTATGATAGCGCCCCTTAAGCACAATCCCTTGTAGGAATAGTTAGACTAAGCACATCCTACCATTCATTCTATGAGCATACACCCTAACATCAGTCTAAAAATATTCATCACAAAATAAAATATAACATCAAACCATGCACTGACCTAACCTAAGGCTAGAAGTGGTGACTTAGGCTAATGTGTGTGCTTTAAAGGCTTGTGTGGTATGCTTAGCTAGGACTTTAGGTTCAAATTTTCTAAGTGTGAAGAAAATGTTCAACTTAGAGGAGGGTTTCATTTAAGTTGTTTAAGTGTTTTGGGTTTATTTTTATTTCATGTTTTAATTTGGTTTAAGTGAACCTACAATTAATTACTATGTTATGAAGGGAGGGAAAGAGAAGAGAACTTCTCTTTCGTTCCCTAACCTTAAGTCATTTCTAAGGTAAGTTCATATTTTAATTTCATTTAGGTGAATGTTTTAATTAAATCTTTTGATTAATCCTAAATTTAGATAAACTCTAAACCAAATCTATTCAAAAAGAAATGTATTTTAAGATTAAATAAAATGAATCAAAATTCACATAACACACATTACTTCATTTCTTTCCCAACATATATAGCATGCATATGGATGGACCCTAAGCATATCTATACATGCAAATGAGAGTAGTTAACACACATGCTAAGTAATTCATTTAAGAAAATTTAGAAGTTAAACATGTATGATTTTTCTTAAAAAGAAAATGTTTTCCTTATCCAAAATTTCATATACATGCATGAAAGTAAGAAAGGCATAAGTGAGTACAGTGCCATTGTTAACTAGAGATGTAAGGTACAAGACCTACTTAGGACTACTTAAAGCCTCGCAACCTCAGGGTTGTCCAGACTAATATACCACTTTCCTTAAATACAAACATGCATATAAAAGAAATGAAGTAGAAAAGGAATATGCAAAAGTTGCTTAATGGATTAGTTTTGTTTATGCAATTTATTCATGCAAGTGTAGGCAATCCTTCTTAGATAATAGCATAGGGATGAATAGGGTATAGAATTCTACATCTTACAAACTCCTATTCAAAACTATGCTAACATAAGAAAGAAAGAAAGGCTACACTAAACATGACTTTATAATCTATCACATGCAAGCTTATAATTAAGATATGAATAACACTTTTCAGATTTGATATTTCATTTATAAGTTTTGAAAATATTTTGGATTTAATAGTGATAATAGCCACTCATATTTTACTTTAGCCAATACATGCACATTTGACATAAAGTAAACAATTTTCATTTTAAAATTTGAGACATGAAATTATGAATGCATGAATCACATGACAAACAACTTAACATGTTGGGAAAGATTTAAAATAATAAAATCATGTAAACAAACTCACTTTACTTAAATCCTAAAGATATTCTTAAGGAATAAGAAAATTTTGAAAAAAATCAAAGTGAATTTCAAAATGATTTTTGTTTAGTTTGAAGTTTGATTTAATTTAGAAAAGGTGAGATGAGTTTGTTGTTCCTAACCCATTTCCACATGTGTTTTGTATTTTGTTTAATTTTTTATATAATTAAATCTATTTTAAGCATTGATTAGGTTAAGGTATGTATTAATGGCTTAATTAACCCTTACCTACAACACCTTAGAAAAATTAACTAAGTAATTATAAATGAGATGACATAAAACTCACAAGGAATTTAAATTTGCAATGCACCTAATAATGAAAAGGCCTAATGCAATTTGGCTCACAATTAAAAGTTAATTAAGTTAAGGGTTTTAGCTTAAGTGCTTTTAAAACACACACTTATGAAAGGGGTTTTAATTTCCTTAATTGAACTTAGGCTATTAAACACCTGTATCTACCCAAGGTAGATTAATTAAGTTTCAGTTTTAGAATTTTGAAAATTGATTAGAGGGGTGATTAATGAGTTAACCCTAATTAAAGGGGATTAAGAAGAGAAAATGGGGTTTAGGGAATAGCTTAGGGGAAATGCCTCAAAATTATTCCATAAAACCCCTACTCATTGGATCTAACCTTAATTAAACTTAATCATAGGGAAAATAACTAATTATACCTTAATTACCCTTAATTACATGAAAGGGTAATTAGGGAATGAAATAGAAATTTCTCCAATTCATAATAAATCTCAAGAAAATTAGGGGAGGCAGAGGTCATCCCCTAAAATGAACTCCAAAAATTTGAGATTAATTGACTACTTAATTTAGGAGTAATTAGCTAATTAAGATTCCCAAAGTAACCCAAATTTAGAGAAAAGGAGAATTCAAAATCCATTGAAAATATTTTTTGAAATATTCTAGTTGAAATTATCTTTCCATAGCATTTTTCCTTTTATTTTTTTGATTTTTCTATGAAGAGCTATGAATTTTAGAAGATCTAGGGATTAATTAGGAATTAATTAGGTAAATAACTAATCACGATTAACTCACGCGACGCACATTGGTGGCGCGGTCAGTGCTTTACACATGGGGGACTATGAGCCACTCACTTAAGCATCACATCAAAAAGGCGGCTGGCAGCGCACACGCTAAAATCCTCGGTCATCCGATTAAAGATCAGACGGCTAAGGATTCACCCGCAGTTTAAAATAGATAAAGGATTTCTTAAACATGCCAAATAACCTTTACCGTCCATCTAAAATGTGTGGATGGATGGTTGAGATGAGCCAAGTTCTTCCTAGAGGATCAATGTGAACCGTCCATGATCCAAGGAGAGATTCGAGCCCGATTTAGCATATAATCATACAAGACTCAACCCACACCATCTAGAAGAATAGAGCGACCAATCCAACGGTGGATTTCTCATGCCATGAATATTTATTTTACCTATCAAGCTAAGTGGTCAAAATCACTAACCTCATCGAGGTGATCACGCTCAAACTCGATGAGGTTGCTTCGTCAGTGGAGGCAAAAGCCTTGAGATTGTGTGGATCAATGGGAAGACCAACTCCTCCTTGCTTTGGGAACTTGAATGAGAGCTTGAGTGCACTCGACTTGATCCTTTGAGGGAGTATGAAAAGGGAATTGAAGTAGTTTTGAGTGAGGAGGAAGTTGGGAATCGAGATGAGCTCCCCTATTTTACACTATGCAAAATCGAGAAATGCAAAATTCAAATCCCTCTTAGAATTCTTAGGAATGCTCTGAGGTGGTTCATCCGGGTTCCTAGGCTCCAATCGATCAAGAGTGAAGTGAATTTCATTGAATTAGGGGGAGTATATCTCCCCCTATGACAATCAGATGGTCAAGCATAAGCTTGTCATTTTGATCTAATTGACCATATGGAGTGAGCTTTTTGGGTTGTTAGATCATTGCACATTGTTGGTTTGATCCCTTGAGTGGAATGCCAACCTCCCATGTGCATCAAATTGAGCTTAGAAGGGAGTTTAAAAATTGAATTTTGCCATAGGTGGTCGCATTTGGTCTATGGGTCAAATAGGCTAACCCAAACCCATTGGGTTGGGTGCACCACTCATCACTAAGTCCCCTTGAGTTCTTAGGAAAGCCTCAAGCGATTGTGAAGAGGGTATGACTAAAATACAGATGGGCTAGGCCAAAATTTGTTCTATGGCCTAGGGGTAAAATGATCATTTTGCTATTTTTTTCAATTTGAGAATGTTAGGTATGTTGAGAAAATAGGTTTGGCCAAGTTTCATTGGATTTGGAATCCATTTGATATGGTTTGGCTCATGTTGACCCATTTAGGTCAAAATGGGTCAACTTGGGTCAAGTTGACCAATTGGTCAAATTGGGTCAAACCAAGGGTTGGTTCAAGTTCATATGACCATTTGAAATGTTTTAGTAGCTTTGGTTTGTTCAGTTTGGATTAGATTTGGTTTTGGCTCATATGACTCATTTAGGTCAAATGGGTCAAGTTGACCCATATGACCCATTTGACCTATTTGGGTTTGGTCAAGGGTAGGTTTAGGTTTGGTTAGTCATATGGAATGGATTGGTATCTTTATTTCCAATCAATTTGGGTTAAGTTCAATTTTGGCTCAACATGACCCCTTTAGGTCATGTTGGGTCTAAGGTCAATTGGGTTAGTTGGGTCTAGTTGGCCAATTGAGGCTTTGGTCAAGTTCCACAAGTGATTTGGAATGGACTTGACCCATTGGTTCCAATCAATTTGGCTTAAGTCAAGTTTTGACACATTTTGGCCCTTTAGGTCAAAATGGGTCAACTTCAAGTAGGCCAATTGGGCTAGGTTAAGCTCAAATGTTGGCTTGGTCAAGTTCAAACATAAGTCATGAGTGAACTTAGATCAAAGGTTTCAATTAATTTGGCCTATGGTGGATTTTGGCTATGTTAGGTTTCATTTTAGGTTAAGTGTTGACTTGATCAACCCTTAGGTTTGACCCAATTTGATTGATTGATCATCCCATGATGATTGTTGATCATGATGAGAGGGAAATATGAGTTTGGTTCAATCCAATTTGGTCAGGATCAAATGTTGGCTCATAAGAGTACTTTAGGTCACTTTGGATCAAGTGAGCCTAAGTGGGTCAAATGGCTTGGTCAAGGAATGATTTGAAGTTGATTGATCTTGTATATGGACTTATGATTGAAATATAAATCCATTTACAAGTGGTTTGAATTCAAATGGGTTTTAATCCATTTAAAAATTTTCATATTCAAAGGAAGAATATGAAAGGCCTTGGGTTTGATTTTTGACTTGGGTTTTGATTGTTTAATTGAAGTTTGGATTTATATATGAGCTCATGATTGTAGGGTTGATTGAACCATGAGAGAAAATCAAGAGTTTGGCTTGATTTGAAAGTGATTTGGCTAAGTTCAAGATTTTGGCTTGAAAGGCTTAGATTTGATTTTGAATTGATTTGAGTTTGATTTTTTTGAATAGGTTTTGATTGTTTGAAGTTATATTTCATTTATTTATGTGAATGTAAATGAAGATATAAATTGATCATGAGAAAATTTCAAGAATTTGAAAGAGTTTAATCATGATTTAGGATAAATCCATTAAAGGGAATTTAAAGGATAAAGACAATTTTAAATTGAAATTTAATTTTTTTTTCTGGATTGGATTTGATTGATGTATATTTATATTTCATTTATATATGAGAATATAAATTGATTTTGAGAAAATCTCATGAGTTTGAAATGGTTTGATCAAAGTTCAGGTTAAATCCATTATTGGAAAATTAAGGGATTTAAGGGAATTTCAAGAATTTTAAATTTGGAATTTAATTTTTGCCTTTGATTTGATTGATTTATTTATATTTCATTTATATATGAGAATATAAATCATAATATAAATAAGTTTTGAAGTGATTTGATCAAAGTTTAGAGTTGATTTTCATTAAGTCCTTTAATGAAAAAGTAAAGGGACTTAAGAAAATTTTATGAATTGATTTGGAATTTTTGAATTTGATTTGATGGGTTTGAATTTATATTTTATTTATATATGAATATGAATGAGAATATAAATGATTTATGTGAAAATCTCAAAGATTTGAATAGGTTTGAATCATAATTTTGGCTAAGTCCTTAAGAAAGGGTTAATGACTTAGGAAATTTGAACTTATAAATTTTTGATGGGTTTTAATCATGGTTTCAATCATGGATTTCAATCATAGAATTGAATTGAGTTTGGAGAAAATCAATTCTTTCTCCAAATAGAATTGATTTGGAGTTTGACTTGAAAGAAGGGAAGTGAGAAATGGTTTAAGCTAAAGGGTAGAAAATTTTCCTAACACTTATGAAGCATGACCTATTCCTGGCTAACTCTTCTAAGTCCCTGGGCTAGGGGAGTATCCACCTAATCACTAGATGTGTCCTAAGACTAAGGAACTCTTAATAGTCAGGAATCCTAAGATGGAGGTATTGAGCTCATTCTAAAAAATGAGGTCAACAGAGGCTCGAGAAGAGGGGAGCTAGGCTCTCGTGATCGCGTGAGGAGAGGAGATGAACCGAAGTTAGGTTGAGTGAAAGGGGGCTCGAGTCACACATGAATAGAGGGATTACGACCGAACTGGGTCGGTCGAATAGGAATAAGGTGATTTAAGGGGTTATGGGGTTTTATTAACTTATTAAATGTCTAAACAGCCTTAATATAAATTTCTCGATAAAATTTACATATATATATATATATATATATATATATATATATATATATATATATATATATATATATATATATATATATATATATATATATATATATATATATATATATCAATCTTAGATGTTCTTGATGCTCTTCATTCCGATCGAAGGTCATTTGATTGAAATCGGCATCAAATTGGTTCAATTTCAGCTCAAAATGCACATTATCACTTTTGATTGCTCTATTTTCACATAGATAATTGAGTACGAATAGTCTTACATGATAGATTTTGATGTTTCAAAATTAACGGTGCAATCAATTTCACGAACAGAGGTTATTTGGTTTGCATTGGTGCCTTCGGACATTGATGTGCGCAAGTTCATTAATGACTCGATCGCTTGATCATTGATCATCAAGTTATACAATTTTTATATTATGACTATTTTTTTATGTTTCGATGATGAAGTTCGTCGATCGGAGGTTATTTTTGGTTGATTTTGGCGATATCTGCATTTCAATCTCAATTTTACTTGTCACTTCGAATTTATTTGCAAAGACTCATTCAAATTGAGTGTGGACAGTCTCATTTGGCATTATTCGATGTTTCAAAGCTAAAGGCATGATCAAATTTATGAATGGATGTTGTTGGACATCATCAGCTTTTGGCTCTATGCCGTCATTGATAGCTCGATTGCTTGATTGGTTGCTCTTTTATACAATATTTATATTTTGACCAATTTTGATGTTCAAACATGATGGAGAAGTCCATTCATCGATCGAGATCTTTTGACCATTTTGGCGTCCGTGCATTTTGAGCGACGTTTCACTCCAAAGTCCGTTGAATTGACTTGTAGGCTTGACTCAACTTATGAAACATATATGGAGGTAAAAAACTTTAATTTGATTTCATGTTTGTTTAGATTAATGATTCAATTAATGATTTGATGATTTAGATTTACCAAGTTAGTTTAATTTAGATTTAATTGACACTTAATTGCAATTTAATTAAGTTCAAATTCATGTTTGATTAAGCTTAGGTTTAATATGATTAACTTATATAATTGGCTTAATTAAGAGGTTTGATTAAATTAATTATAGATTAATTAAAGATTTGATTAATTATTATCATGTTGATTAAATCTTGACAATAAATTTAATTAAGTGTTTGATTTAAGTTCGATTTAAGAATTAGTTTTAATGTGAATTATTTAAATCAATTTGGTTTACTAAAATGATGGGTTAATTTATTAAGTTCGCATTAATTAGATGTTTAATTGATTAGGTTTGATTAAGGATAATTCTATTTTAAATTATTAGATTAATTAAAGATATATTTAATTAGAAATTAATGACTTAATTGCCCACATGTGAGTGATTTGATTTAATAGATTTAATTAAGTATTTTACATAAATTTGATTGATTAAAGGATTATTATTATTGTTGTTGTTGTTGTTGTTGATTATATTAAGTAAATTAATTGTTTATTTTTATTTCAATTAAGCTTGATTATTTATAATTAGAGTTTCATTTGATTTCATTCATTTATTATGTTCTTTGAATTTCATTTAATACTTTAATTAAGAGTTCATGTTTGATATAGTTATTAGGTTTATATATTTAATGATTAATTAGTTATCTTATTAAAAATGGATTGAATTAGATCTGATTTAGTTATATATTAATTTGATTAAGTTTACCTTAACTTTATTTTGTTTAATTTGATTAATATTAAATGATTAGGATGAATTGGACTTGCAATCAATTTGGTTTTTAATGCTTAATAATTAATCAATATTCAATTTGCTTTAAGTTATTAAGTGATTTTATATGGTTAGGATTCAATGTTTGATATAAGTTTAATTAGATTAGTTTAATTTGAGATTAAAGTTTCATTGGTTTCTTTAATTATGATTTTAATTAAGTTTTATTAACTTAATTAGGTTTAAATTTATATTTAATTTTGTTTCATTTAATGATTATGTGATATCTTTCTGATTTGAGGTTTGATTAACAATTATTTAAGTGTTATTTGATTTCTAATTTTATGTTGATTTAATTTCATATTATTATGGGTTTAATTTTAATTAATTATCTTAAACCTAAGTATTTATTTTAGTTTTATTAAGTTTCAGAAGATTATATTATTTTCTTAAGGAACTTAGATGTTAACTTAAGTGATTTAACCTACTTTGAAGATTTTTATAATACTCATAAAATTTATTAAATTATACTAAATAGACAATCTAAGCTTCAGAATTTAATATCTCCCAATCCATTTTTTTTTTACTTCAGAAATTTATGGTAGATGTATTTTGATCTCCATTTCAATCTCTAAAAGTTTCGGGTCATTCTTCTTTATATTTTTGGTTTAATCAATTAAATTTTATTTTCACTAAAACCTAAATTAAGCTCAAAATACCCAATAGAAATTGGGGATCTTGAGTTTTTTGGATTGCTCTTGAAAAGGCAAAGCTAACTATTCCTTATTTGCAATTTTTCTTTAAGTATTTTATTTTTTATGATTTTTTAAAGTTTCAGGTAATTTAAATAATTTTAAAATAAAAAAAATCTGATTTTCTCACTTAACCCAGTCAACGCCACGTGGCATTAACTGGGCTATGCAGTTCCATGCATCAGCGCCCAATTGGGCCACGCGACACTAACTCGGTGTTTGAGTAGGAAGGCACGGTTTCGCCTGATCGTGGATTGGACGGTCTAGATTAAATTGCACGATCTAAGGGATGAAATTCGAACAGATGAAAGCAACATCCATCCCTATTAACAGGCGATCTCCTTCTAATCGTATCTGTTCGTCCCTATTAACAAGGGATCGGACAGCTGCTGTGCGTCTTCTTCCCAATGAATGAAAGCGACGTCTGAAATGCGAGACTGATGGACGAATGAGAAAACCGAATGCCGGGGGTCTATTTCGAGCTTGATTTGAGCTTCATGCCGAAAAACTCCTATTTTTGCATTGGGATCGTGTAAAATGAAAGATACAAGAGATATCTAATGAAAATTTTTAAAATTGTGCAAGCATCATCGCAAATAAGAAATCCTACGACCGGCTACGGGATTTGGAAATTACCTCGCTAGGGATGATTTTTGATGGCATAGTTGATTCGAACACACTCCTGGATGCGAGACGAAGCTTTGGAATGAATCTACACACTTGCTTTGCCTTGGAACATCGTAACCACCAACCTCTGTCGCACTTCATTGAAATCCGCTTGGATTGGGTCATTTTCACGTCGAAAAGAAGTGGAGAGGGCTTCTTTTTGCTCAGAGGAGTTTCTGGAGCTTCTCTAATGCAGAAATTTGATCTTTTGGGTGCCTCTTTTCCTTCTCTATTAATGGTGGCCGAAAACCACCATTAATGGTGATAGGAAGGTGGTTAGGTGGCCATGGCTGATTGGGGACTTCAGATTTTAGCTCCCAAAATCCTCTCTTGTGGCTGTAAGGTCAATATCAATCAATGCAAGAGATGGGGAGGAGTGGAGGAGTGGAGATTCTGCAAGATTTGGTTTTTTCCTCTCTCTCTCTCTCTCTCTCTCTCTCTCTCTCTCTCTCTCTCTCTCTCTCTCTCTCTCTCTCTCTCTCACTTAGTTTCACCTAGAAGTTGAAATTCAACTTTTTACATGATGCTTTAAGAGTTTTATCTAATTTGGGGTTAATTTGGGATTGGGTCAACATGAATGAGTTGGGTTGGGTTCAAGTAACCCGATTTGACTCATTGGCTTTGGATTTGCTTTAATTATATTTAATTGATCATTTATGATAGTTTTGTTTGATTAATTTTGTTTAATTTGGATTAATTTTGAATTTGACCCAAGTTTGACCAAAGTTTGACCAATTTTGACCAAAATTGGTTAAGTTGATTTATGTGATTCAAATTGTCATTTTATGTTTAGATTTTGTTCCAAATTTGTTTTATGAATAATTTGGAATGTTTTGGTTAATTATTTGGGTTAATTTGGCTTTGATTTGGATTTGACCCATTTTGAGTTCAAATGGGTCAAATCGGGTTCAATTGAGTTAAATATTTTATTTGACTCAACCAAGGTGTATTTAAGCTCCAATCATGTTTGATTAAGTGATCATGATGATTTAAAGTAATTGGTTTCATTTGATTTGATGTTAATTTTGATTTGAATCCATTTTAACTTAAATTTGTGGGTTAAATGATCTAATTAATCCATTTAAAATTTTATATTTTAGATTTGTTTAATTTTGATGATTTTGAGCCGGACAATTTTTTAGTTTGTTGACTTTTGACTTAGTGGGACCCACATGGGTCAACTCTAGATCAAATAACCTATTTGCCACTTTAAACCTCATTTTGGATTTATTTTTGAGTTCATTTATATTTATGCATTGATTATGTGCTTTTGGTTTGATTTAATTTAATTTTATTTGGACTTAAGTGATTTTAAGCTTAAAATAGTTGGAGTTAATCAAACCTAATTACCTCAACCTAAGCTCAATTGGATTTGGATTTCAATTCAAATATGTTTGATTTAGATTTCTGTTGAGCTTCATTAAATTTGGGTTTAATCTATGTTTTGGCTGACGAGATAGGCATGAGCTTGTTTAGGCCATAGGATGGGTGAGTCACCTTGGGTCTTGCTTAACTAGTCCTATAGAAAACCCTCCTAAAGTCTCTAGATTTAGGTTAAGTGTTCACTTAGCCACTAGAAGTGTGAAGACTCCTAGACCTATGATGGGAAGATTGAATCCTCACTTCAAAAGTGAGGTCAACAATTATCAAGAAGTATCTGTTGAATCCACCATTTCTGTTAGACTTCCTTGCTGCAGGATCATGCATATATATGAAAAGAAAAAGCAGCAAATGTGAGAATTTTATTTTGATGGAGCTTCATCCATCAAATACACTCATCCCTCAAATCTCCGAGCTCGGCTAGCATTAGCCTCATCTTGATCACGGTGGAAGGTGATATAATGTGGGACTCTTACCACTGAGCCATGAAACAACAATGAAGAAGAATATGAAGCACTGGTGGTAGGTCTTGAGGAAGACATCTCCATGAGAGCTCAAAATCTATGAGTTTATGGCGATTCTCAGCTCATCATTAATTAATTGCTAGGTATTTATAAAATCAATAAGCTTGAATTGGCTCACTACCACAAGCGAGCCCCGAGCTTATGAAATAAATTCCAAATGTCATTATAACTCATGTCTCTCAATCCAGAAATAGTAAAGTTGATTGCCTAGTTAAGCTAGCTAAAGAAATGACAAGTATGGATGACGATGATTATGTGCTAATTAGTTTTGCACTCGGGGTCTTAGAGTGGTTAAAATCCCGAGAAGAGGGATCATCAAATGCAAGCTAGTAGGATGAAACTCATGTTACTCCTCACACTCTCTTGCCAAGTACTTCTCAAAGTCAACAAGATGAGCCTCAGACTACTCAAGAGAAAAGACCTCAATCTAAGGCGCCAAAAACAATGAAATCCTTAAAGAGAGAAGGAAGATTGGAGACAACCCTTCATTAACTATTTTAAGGAAGACAAACTGCTAAGCAATAAATCGATGGCTGCACAACACGAGAAAAGGCTTCGACTATATGCTTATGTTTGCAATACCCAATGTCATAGATCCTTCGAGTAGATGTGGCTACAATGCTTGAGAATAGAAGAAGCCAACAAAGTGATTGATGAGATCCACAAGAGACTCTGTGGTACACACTAGGCAGGTCCCAAAATAGCTTTCAAAATCAAAGGAATGGGATACTACTGGCCATCTATAGTAATGGATTGTACTGATTGTGCCAAGAGATGACATGAATGCCAGGTCCATGGCCACATCATTCATAAACCTCCAAATCTATTGCACCCAACTATAGCATCTTGGACATTTGAGTGTTGGGGAACTGATGTAATTAGATTAATTAATCAACCATCATCAACTAGTATCACTTCATCCTAGTGGATTATTTCTCAAGTGGGGTGAAGCCGCCCCATTCAAGGAAGTAGCAATCGAGCACGTGACCAACTTCTTCATCCACAATATTGTTTATAGATTTGCTGTGTCACACCGAATTATCTCAGACAATGGTCCAGCCTTCAAGAGCACTAAAATCTATAGATTTTTTTATCAACATAAGATTATTTGGTGATACTTCGATTTATAATCCGAGAGCAAATGAGTTGGTTGAGACTTTCAACAAAACACTAGTCGAGCTACTCAGAAAGATCCTCACAAGAAATAAAAGGGAATGGCATGGCAAGCTTGTGGAAGTTTTATGAGCTTACCTCACCACTTATAAGACTCCCATAAAATCCACTCCTTATGCACTATTTAGGGATGAAGCAGTACTACCACTCGAAGTTAAACTACCTTTGTTCCGAGTAGCCATTCAACACGATCTTACCCAAGATGAGAAATCCCATCTATGGATAGAAGAGCTTGATGCACTTGACAGAGCTAGGCACCAAGCTCAGCAAAATTTAAAAGTCTACCAAGTGAGGATGTCCAAAGCATTCGATCATACAGTACATCCTCAAACTTTTCAAGAAGGAGACTTGGTCCTAGTGTTGAGAATATCAATTATTCCTCACCATCATTATATGTGTATAGAAATTCTCTTGTAACACAAGAATGTATTTCCGAAATAAATTAAACATCCTCCTGTTAGACGGCGGTCATCATTTTTAAATTTTATAGCAAAATCTCGCTCTCCCGTGAAGGGGCCTTTCTATAGTTTTTTGACATCACTATGGTCGAGATCCCCATATATGTATTCAAATTATGTATTCAAAATTCACAAGTTTCAAAGTCTTACTGACCAAAAAGAGAAATTTTCAAGTCTATAAACTTTAACAAATCAAGTTGGAGACACATTTTTCATCCATACATCAAATCTAGGGCTCAAGTTGATGCATAAGGTTAGACTCAACACTCCCAAATATGGCCCGAGTCGATGACAGTCCCACTCAACATACAAGGTAAGAGATCCTCCTACTTTGTTAGTTCAAAGACAGGAGCATCTAAATCTTTAAATATTTCCAATTTGGTGAGTTCAAGTGGCCCAGGCTAGGAGATCATCCCTAATGGTCGTAAGGTCATTTTTTAAAATCCAACAAAAAGATCCTCACTCGAGAAGGCACAAAGCCAAGTTTGGTATCAATATAAAAAAGAAATGTCAACTTCTTCAACAAGTCTATTAAAGAAAGCAAAGAAGAAGGAAACTCTTCTTTAGTAAGTAGTCCAAGCAGAAAGCAAAGGACCAAGAAGTCATCATAATGTTCATATAAAGCCAAAGGAACTAAGGGAGTCATGTCATAAATATTATCACAAAGCATGAAATTGATGAACCTTGCCATTGACCCAACACAACTCGAGGGCTAGGTCACCACAAACATCCTTCTACAAACCACAGGGTAATTTTGTATCATCCCACAGTCTTCAAGACAATTCAAGACTTTCCTCTATCAAATCCATCCAAGGCATGAAGCCATGATAGAAATACAAGATATGAATCTTTGAGATGGAGTCTTCAATAAGTCCACAAAGCAAAAAAGCATAGGACCAAAATAATCTCATCTCCAACAAGTCATCAACTCCATCAAGTCCACTGAGGCACAAAGCTAGGACAGAAGGAAAATACAAATTTCCATTTCGAGAAAGAATCTTCTACGAGTCCATCCAGTACTAAACATAGGACCGAAGATGTTCTCATCTTGCCAACAAGTCATCAACTCCATCAAATCTACTAAGGCATAAAGCCAGGACAAGAGGAAAATATAAATTTTAAATTTTTAAGAGGAAGTCTTCAACAAGTTTGGAATTACAAAGCATATGACCAAAGATATTCCAAATTCTCTCAACAGTTACTTCGAAAGCACTCCTATTAGACAAGGGGCATTTTTATATATTTATTTAACTCGACATTGTGCTTCAAGCTAAGATCCTCGGATAAACATATATGATGATCAAAATAAGATATGTTTATTTATATTAAAGAAAATCTAACTTTGTAACATATTTCTAAACTAATATGCAATCCCTTGTTAAACAGAGTTTTTTTATCAAGATTGTTCAACCTTCTCCTATGAAATATAAGGTCTTCTTGTATATATATTCAGGTTGACATCAAGTTTTATGCCAAATATATCTATAAGTGTTATGGTCAAAGTTATAGGCTCTTGAAAGAACAAAAAAATCGCATGAAAGGATAGCCCTAAATATCAGAAGTTTATCCCCAAGATTCATCACATTTCAAAGATCAAGTTAGAAGAACTCTCAATTTTGAAAGCTTCAATCTACTAAGTTGGAAAAACATCAATCTCTACATCTTCAAATCTAGGACACGGATGGGTTCTAAAGGTCAAACTCAACAAACACATAAATGGCTAAGTTGCTAATGTTATTCTCACTCAACAAGCCATAAAAAAGGCCACAATGAAAGAGCTCCTACTCATCAGTCCAATGATGATAGTTATTTAATTTCAAGCCAAAATTAGTTTAGTGATTACAAGTAGCTAGAATCTAAGAGATCTTTCTACTTGATCGATGGACCAAGACAATTTGAGGAGATAACTTTCAATCTAGAGTTGCCTCATATCAATATATATATTACCTGCAAGGTGATATTATAAACTCTTTTCAAGCACTCTAATCAAGCACAAAGCACAGATCAAAGCCAATTTTCTCATCAAGTCCATCAAAACAGAAAGCACCAGACCGAAGAAGCAATTTCATAGTTCACACAAAGGCAATGGCCAAACTAAAAGAATTTTGTAGTTATTCAGTTTGTTAAAGCACATAATGTTAAATTGATAACTCAACATTATATACCTAATATAAGCCAGAAGGTTAGGTCATTTGTATGCACCCTTCAATGAGTCTGTCAAAATAGCAAGCATAGGACTAAAGATATACGTGAACTTCCTGACAAGTCAATATAGATAAATCAAGTCAATCCTTCATCAAGTCCATTTAGCTTAAATCTAGGACAAAAGAAATTTCAAATCTCAAAATAAACAAACCAAATCCTCCATCAAGCTTGATCAAGCACGAAGCTAGGGTCGAAGGAAACCCAAATTTAGAATAACATAAAAAATATATCTTCAACAAACATATTGAAGCAAAGAGTAAATGGTGGAAGAAGCTCCTCAGCAAAGCCATTGAAATTGAAGTTGTAGTATATTGAGATTCAGGGTTGATTCGAAGGGTCAACTAGTTTTCAACAAACATGACTCACTCCATGTGTGAATCACATTTGTTGGGGGCATTTGTTGACCTCCACGCATATAAGTCGAGTCAAACTCACAGGATGAAGTCGATCAACTTCGGATACAACAATGTGCAAATTGGAGCTGAAATGCACTAGGCATCACCAAAATTAGTCAAAATGACCTTTGATCGACAAATGGACTTCTCCATCACATTCAGAATATCAAAATTGATCAGGATATACATATTGCACAACCCGATGGTTGACCGATCAAGAAAGAAGATCATCAATGCATGTTAGTCGGGGATGATGGCCAAATGGCCTCCATTCACAAAATTGATCACATCGTTAGTGTTAAAACATCAAAATCTATCAAATAATACTGATCGCGATCGATTCGAATGAGTCTACATGAACATCAAGCCATTGGAAGCTGCATATTTTGAATTAAATTGATGGATTCGATGCCGACTTAAACCAACAGCCTTGATGAAATGGACTATCATTGCATGGAACATATATATATATATATATATATATATATATATATATATATATAACAAAAATATATAAATTAGGGTTGATTTAATCACTTAAATACAAGTGCTCTTTATAAATACCTATATTACCCAACCTTAATTCACATAACACTCACACAACCCTCAATTCCTACACACATTCTAATTCCATTCAAAAAAAGGCTTCCGTGACTCCCCTCTCATTTAGTCTCACCTCTCATCCCTCTGCATATCCCAAGCATCCTGTCCCTCTAGTCTTTGGGCATTGCGACCAGATTGTCCATCCATTCTCTCTCTGAATCCTTTCGTCCATCAATAGTAGCCAAGCCAAACCTAGACAAATGCAACCATTCCTCCTCACCTTGACTCCCAATCAATCAGCGACATATCACATCCCCTCTTTTCCCTCCTCCCAACACGAGCCAAGAAACACATGACCCCTCCATCCACATGCAGCTAAAATCTGGTTCTTGGCTCTATGTCCCGCATGAGCGAAATCAAATTCCTTGCTCCGAACCAGGCACATGCACCAGCACACCTCTCTTTCCCCGTCCGTAAACCGAGAAGCCCCTTTGCGCTTGACATTCTCCCAAGGCCAAATAGTGTCGATCTCTTCTCCTCTTTTCTTTATGATTTAAAAAAATCAGAAAAAAAGTGTGAAAAAAAAGAAGAAGAGAGATTTCATATGTTGATTATGTTGTCACCTTTGATCGCCAAAATGTATAAAATATGTGTGGATGTGCAAAGTACATTGTGCTTGATTTTATAGTACTCAAAGCCTATGCGCGTCATTTTAGACAGGTGGGTTGGAGCTTATATGGTCACAGTGTTACAAAACACCACCCATGCACATCTTTTAGGAGTGGGCATGCCTTAGCGTAGAAATCTCCCAAATTATGAGAGGTCGCCAAAATTTTATCAAAAAATTTAACTTTCATGAGACTTAAATCAGAGAAATTAAATAAACCCAAGTCATATTGAATAAAAAAATGTAAATGCAAAGACAAAAAAAAGGGAAGCTTATGAATGACTTAAAATGAAAACACAAATAGAAAATCTCTCAAACATTGAAAATTTATTCAAAACTTATGTGAAAGTGTAAAGTTCTAAATCGAAAGTCAATTGGCAAAAATATACTCAAGTGACACATCTAAGGGACTCGATAATTCATTAACAAACTTTAAGATGATTCATCTAACGTATATTGAACATTTTATGTTGATGAATTCAATATTTTTTGAGTTAATTAGAATTTGATGAGCTTACATGGGGCTTGATAGCTCCTCATGAGTATGAGCATGAATTGATCATTTTCTAATGTGCAATTGGTAGTATCACTATTCACATTAAACAATCAAATATAATTAAATGGATTGGTTGAGATTTGTCATGATCTTGAAAGCTCTTTGATAAATGTGACTAATCCAAAAGATCAAGGCCTACATCTCGATGTAGCTTAACATTCAAACTATAGTATTGAAATGTACATAAGTTGCTTTTAGATAAAATGGTTTATATAGTGAGATATTTTTGGCATTCAATTTCATCATATTAGAATGCTCACAATGGCTTGAAAGATTGTCATATGCATGTCTTTCAATGCAAATCCTATATTGAAATCTTGTGTTCAAATGCATATAGATAATAAACTATTTCAAAATAAATCATTCATGCACGCATTACAAGGCAGCTAAACTTCTAATCGCTATCTCAAGATTTATACAATACCATCAATAAATGAAATAAATTCAAACATAGCATCTTGAGAGGTATGCAAGTACTCCCAAGCAATTTACATGTTTCATAATGAGCATCTTAGGCCTAAGCCTCAATTACCTCATAAAATGTGCAAATTTTATAAATTACACAAAATTCAATAAAATTAAAAATAAATTCAATTGGGTCATTTATCTATATGGTGGTGAAGTCATAAGTCTCACTTAATCAATCAAATCTTCCTTGCAAAATAGGAATTGATTCTAAATCAAATGCTCAATCACCAAAATGGGTGATTTGATTTTTATATTTGCATACGATCATCAAAGGTCTAAATGCATAAATTTCATAATCAAATTTCCCAGTGATGGTTATGGAAGAGTAGATTTCAACTATAGGGGATTACTAATGTTTAGTTTTTTTAATTATTGTATCTCAAATTTAAATTTCTAAATGCAAGTTGTGGATCCGATCATCTACTAACAAAAGAACAGAGTTGACAAGGTCTACCCCAATGATGGTTGAGTTGATTGAAGATATCAACCAGAGGGGTCATCATTATTTAAGATATATATATATATATATATATATATATATATATATATATATATATATATATATATATATATATATATATATATATATATATATATATATATATATATATAAAAAAAATAAATTAATGCAAAATTCTCAAAATATAAATAAATTAATTATTAAATTAATAATGATGATCAAAATAAACAAAATGATCAAGCAAACTCATATACCTCATGATGGCTATGTTGAATAGATTTGAAGCGAGGGGATACTTTCATCAAACTATGTTTATAATTTCAAATCAAATTAATATAAATTAAATATCAATCCAAATAAAAAATTTGATGAATTATTAAGCTCAAAATGACTAAATGAAAATCATCAACCTAAAAATCTTAAAGTAAATTCAATTCATCCACCATCCCTAATTATTTATCGTAGGTAAAAAATTAAGAAAACTCTAGCTCACAAAGGAGCCAATGTCAAATCAAGTACACAACTATGTTCACTCTCAATCAATCTTATGCTAGTAAAGAAGTGGCCCGTGTCCTATTTCCATGTGGTTTGGCTAGTAAGCTCCACATATGATACGGTTACGACCAGAGTCCTATGATGGGGTGACTACCGCCAAATGACACCATTATATAATGTCACGAATGTAGCCTGTATGCTCCCCAATGGCTCTGTCCTTTGAGTTGTGAATCATAGGATAGAGTAAAAATCCCTCTGTTAGCTAAGGTGGACTTAAAAAGCTTGTCTCCTTAGACAAACACCACCCCAGGTCTATAAAGCCTCCTTGGAGGACGGAACCCATGACTGCTGACATGGATCCTTCAGCCAAGTTGGGTTGACAACCTCCTCTAACTAAGTAAACTAGAGACCATGACAGTCTGGGATGATGAACCATGGGATCTTGATCGGGTGTGTCATCATTTACCCAACCATCCGCTTTAAGTTAATATGATGAATTTCACAAATCTAAATTCCAAAACTCCATATGCTATTACTATACTACATTTAGCGAGCTAACGACTAGCCTTAATGAAAGTTCTCTCTCAGCATTGGGAGGGGTAATTAACTATAGGTGCATGCGCATATAGAAAGCCTAGAACCATATCTAAAGTCCTCACAAAATGAGGGCAAAATCTCTCGATAGTGTCTTTTCTACTATTTCATCTGCCTTCTGAAAAATTTCGACATTAAATTATTCTCTCCTCATCGAGAGGTCGGTGGTGAATTTTTGGTGCCCACAATGCTAAGTTTGATTGGGTTTAGACTTAGTTTGATTGAATTTGGCTCAATTTAACCTATGTAGGTCAATTTGAGTTCAAATGAGTTAGGTTGACCAATTGATCAAATTAGGTCAAGAGAACATTTGGTTAAGTTCAATTAGTCATTTGGAATGCATTGGTACAATTGATTTCACTCAATTTTGAGTGGAATTAGGTTTTGTTCATATGAGTTCATTTAAGCTAAATAGGTCAAGTTGATCAATTTGATCAAATTGGTCAAATTGGGTTGAATGAAGGGTTGGTCTACATTTGATTGATCATTTGGGAATAATTATAGGTGTTGGTTTGAATTGATTTGAATTAGAATCAGTTTTGGTTTAATTTGATCTTTTAGGCCAATTTAGGCTAAATGAATTTATGATTGATTAGAGGCATTGGTTGTGTGGGATCCAAAAATTTGTCACCGACCTCTTTTGGAAAAGAAAAGAGTTATTTTAGTGCTGGTGAAAATTTAAGGTCATGAATAGTAGATAAGACACTACCCAGAGATTTCGTTCCCATTTGGTGAGAACTTTTTATATCTGGTTCTAGGTTTCCTATAGGCGCAAGCTCCTATAGGAAAATTGATCACGCCGTTGCATTCGGCACAACAGAAATACCTAAAATCAACACCCATATTGCTAGGGTAAAATATTTTTATCATATCTAATGTGAAATGACATTAATTTGCAATTAAACTAATTAACGGTTGCTTAATCCTTAATTTACCTAAGCTTTATCCTAATCCCAGCCATTTGCATGTCAAATTAAAATAGCCGCCCAAGCCACCTATTAAATCGGCGCTTAATATTTCCTATTGGACGCCGCTTAGCCAACCAATGGAATCACGCAGTGCAATCTAAATCCCGCACCCAACACTCCTGATCTTCATTCATGCCATATGATTCTCTTCACATGACTCCTTCGTTCCTCCTACTACTCTCGGTTCTGAAGCCCTAGTGCGTGATCCTCCCTCTCACGTAGATTTCCCTCTCTCATTTTCTCTCTCGGTCGAAGCTTCCTCGTGCGGTGCTTCCTCCTTTCTCTCCCCATCCTTCCCGTGAGCCTACTACTCTTGCTAGTTGAATCCCCTCTCCTCCCTTCCTCTTAGAGTTCGACACCTCCAAGTCATCTCTTTCTAACCTTAAGCTTATTTTCATGCATTTAAGTTCTTTTAGAAGTTAGGGTTTTTTTGTAATCTATTTCATTTCATGGTTGAGATGATGCTAAGAGTTTGTTTTTGAGATTTGGGATGATGTATGGCCCAAATCTCATTTCGTTTTCTATCATCTATGGATGTTCTTGTTGAAAATAATTTGGGATGATGTATGGCCCAAATTTCATTTCATTTTCTATTATCTATGGATGTTCATGGTTTCTACTTTGATGAAAATAATTTGGGATGATGTATGGCCCAAATTTCATTTCATTTCTTTATTATCTATGGATGATCTTTGCTGAAGATAATTTGGAATAATATAAAGTTGTGCTAGTCATGCTTCTTTTATGAGGTTAAAGTGAAATCTGAAGTCTCAAATCTAATGGGTTTTTGAGATACTGAATGGTTTAAACCCTAATCTATGTGTAGAATTTTTTTTTTGTGTCTCTTTTATACTTAAGTTGCTATCATTTGGATGAAATGATACTTGCTGAAATGTTTTTTTTTTTTTACTTATGGAAAACTGGACTAGAAGCATAGAAGTATGTTTAAAGGTGATGCATGATCCAAATCTCATGTTGTTTGCTATTTTCTATGGATTTCATTCTTTTATCTTGCCTAAATCAATTCTCTATGGGTGAGATGATGTATGTCATGCCGCTGTCATATGCTAGTTTCAAATATGAAATTGAAAGAGGGATTTGAAGTATCATATGGCTTAAATCCTAGAATATATGCAAAATTTTGTTTCATATACTAGGTTGAAATCTGAAATAAAAAAAGGGAGAGAAGAAAGGGTTTTGAAGTGTTGCATGCTAGGTCGAAATTTGAAACTAAAAGAGGGGATTTAAAATGTTGCATGGCTTAATTCCAAATTATGTGTAAAGTTTCTTGTCTCTTTTATACTTCATTTTTTACTATTTTGGGAGGAGAAATACTTGTGCAATTTTTCCTACATGCTTCAATGAAAATCTGAAATGGGAAAGGAAAGGGCTTAGGGTGTAGGTTCCAATCTAACCTATTAGAAAGTTTTATCTTTTTTATACTTCAATTTTACTATTTTGGGAGGAGTAAATACTTGTGCAATTTTTCCTACATGCTTCAATGAAAATCTGAAATGGGAAAGGAAAGGGCTTAGGGTGTTGTGGTTCCAATCCTAACCTATTAGCAAGTTTTCCTCTATCTTTTATACTTCAGTTTTTGCTGTTTTGTGAGGAGTAAATACTTGTGCAATTTTTCCTACATGCTTCAATGAAAATCTAAAATGGGAAAGGAAAGGGCTTAGGGTGTTGTGGTTCCAATCCTAACCTATTAGCAAATTTTCCTCTATCTTTTATACTTCATTTTTTACTATTTTAGGAGGAGAAATACTTGTGCAATTTTTTCTATATGCTTCAATGAAAATCTGAAATGGGAAAGGAAAGGGCTTAGGGTGTTGTGGTTCCAATCCTAACCTATTAGCAAGTTTTCCTCTATCTTTTATACTTCAGATTTTGTTATTTTGGGAGAAGTAAATACTTATGAAATTCTCCTACATGCTTAAATTTAATTCTGAAATGGAAAGAAAAGGGTTTAGGGTATTGTGTGGTTCAAGTCCCAAAACTACTAGCAAGCTTTCCCTTCTTTTATATTCTAGTTTTTTTGATGTTTATGGCTAATTTTGTTGCTAAGTTGAAGTAAAGAAAGATACACTTTGAATTTGATATTAGTTCAAAACCTTTACTTACATTTGAATCTCTTGCTCTTTATAACTTATGACATATGTTTGTATGGCATTGATTCAAAACATGTGTTTTGTATGACATTGGTGTTCAAAACCTCTCCTTTGAGATATCATTCTAACTTTCATGTATCAAGATGAATATGTCTCATTGTTAAGGATGAATAAAAGTTACATGAAGATTGCAAACTTCTATTTTAATACAATGCATGCTTATGATTTGACATCTAATTTGAGAGAAACACTTCACCTAGCATGCTAAAAAAAAAGAGAAGATCATGTGATGGCAATCATATGCAATTAAAAGCTTAAGCGATAATTCATTATTTATGATGCTTCAAATGCAATATCAAATATATCATATGTCATACACATATAAAGGAAAGTTAAGAAATATGTTGTGTTATAAGTACCCGTTCACATTATTCCAATGTGGCGGGGAAACTTATGATAAGTACTTGTTCATGTTGTTCCAAAATGGCAGGGAAACCTGTTGCTATAAGTACCTATTTACATTATTCCAATGTGGCGAGGAAACTTGTGATAAGTACCTGTTCACGTTGTTCCAATGTGGCAAGGAAACTTGTAGCTATAAGCACCCGTTCACATTGTTCCAATGTGGCGGGGAAACTTGTGATAAGTACAGTTCATGTTGTTCCAATGTGGCAGGGAAATATGTTGCTATAAGTACCCATTCACGTTGTTCCAACGTGACAGGAAAATCTGTTATGATATAAGTACTTGCTCACGTTATTCCAACATGGCAAGAAAATGCTATGCTGTGCAACCCATGCACGTCTTTCTTGGCATGGTGGGAAAATAAATTTAGGTCATGATGTCTTACGACACCTACCATGCACATCTTTCATGGCATGGTGGGAAGGCCTAGTCTCCCAAAGTAACCCCCATATGCGGGGATGATGCCGGGAGGCTGCCAAAAATTTTGATAAAAAAAGAGAAAGAAGAAAATGTAAATCCTTAAATTATTATTTGAATTCCCATGCCATATATGTGTGTTTATGTGTTGATTTAGTATCATGCAAGCTATTTTATCATATGGCAATTATGATGCGTTGATTCGTGCTATGATGTTGAGTAATGCTTATCTCAATTTTCATGACATGTCATATGGTAAATACTTGATGTTGAGTAATGCTTTTCTCAATCTCTATTTAAATTGACATGCTATGAGGCAAATATTTGATTAGAATTTCAATCTTCTTTTGCCTAAATTCTAATTATATGTCATGTCTATTTTGCCTAAACATGAGTTTAGTATGGACATCTATTTTATCTTACTTGTTCATTTTTTGCAATAATCCTTACATACGTATGCATAGTTGAACATAGAAGGAGAATATATTCTATTGGCACACACCTATGTATAGTTGAACATATAAGGGGAATATATTCTATTGGTACATGCTTATGCATAGTTGAACATAGAAAAAGGATGTATTTTATGGACACATACTTAAGCATGGTTGATCATAGAAAAATAATATATCTTATTAGATTTTATTAGCAAATGTCCATTCATATGAAATGATGTTGGATATATCTAAGACATCAAATTAGAAATGACTTACAAGTTAAGATGATCCAAATTGGCTTTGCCTTTGCAAGTTGGGTAAACTCCTTTAAAGGATTTAAGCTTGCAATTTGGCTTGAAAGAAAAAAGATGAGGAATGAAAAGTAAAATCTCATGAGAGGGGGTTCCCCTCTTATTTATAGGCCTCTTAGCATAATGCCAAAAAAAGAGAAAACAAAAAAAAAGTGGGACTTGTGTTATCCTATTAATTTCCTTACCTTTATGTTTTTGTCATGGGTTTGCATGTGAAGGAGGTTAGCTTTACTTGACCCATTTGTCCCCTAATGACATACGACATGCATTTTTATTTTTTTTTCATTTGTCTCTTAATGACATATGGCATACTCTTATATCTTTCACTTCTTTTAATGTCATATGACAAAAATATAGATTTTAGGGGGGAAATAAACTTTATTTTTGTCATATTTCCTTAATGACATTTGATGTGTACTTGTGCCCCCTTTGTCATGGGTTTGCATGTGAAGGAGGTTAGCTTTACTTGACCTTTTTGTCCCCTAATGACACATGACATGCATTTCTATTTTTTGTCATTTGTCTCTTAATGACATATGGCATACTCTTATATCTTTTTCACTTCTTTTAATGTCATATGACAAAAATATGGATTTGAGGGGAAATAAACTTTCTTCTTGCTATATTTCCTTAATGACATTTGATGTGTAGTTGTGCCCCTTCATCATGAGTTTGCATATGAAGGAGGTTAAATTCATTTGACTCATTTGTCTCTAATGACATATGACATGCATTCCTATTTTGGCCATTTGTCTTTTAATGACATGTGACACATACTTTTCATTTGCTTGGACCTTTACAAAAAAGGAAAAGGGCCCATCTAGAATTAATGCACTCTAGAATTGATACACCCCCTCTTTATATGAAAGACCCATTGGGCTTTATATTTGATCAAATGGGCTTCTAAAATGTCAATCCTAAATAAATTTCAGTCCTCTTTTATTTACTTGATTCACATAAAAGGAGGATTTCATCTAAATAATATTCATACTATGCCCATGGATAAGTACCAAACTTTATCTTGCATAAGTGACTTTATATTTGATCAAGTGGGCTTCTAAAATCTCACTCTAAATAAATTTCAGCCCTCTTTTGTTTGCTAATTGGTCACATAAAAAGGGGATTTTGCCTAAATAATGTTCATGCCATACTCATGGATAAGTGTCAAACTTTATCTTGTATAAGTGACTTTATATTTGATCAAGTGGGCTTCTAAAATCTCACTCTAAATAAATTTCAACCCTCTTTTATTTGTTGATTAGTCATTTAAAATGACAGTCTTTTATGCTACACCCATAAATGAGTGACAAACTTATGCCTTATATGAATGGCCTTATACTTGAGTCAATGGGCTTTTAAAATGTCACATGGAATGTAAAACCCATTTTAGTTGGCTGATTGGTAATGTTCAAATCGCATTTTACCTCACAAACATTCAATCTACATTGACATGATCCTCCAAAACTCACTTGCTATACATGAAGCTTAAGTCCCTCAGGAAAGTTCCTTGGATCCTAAATGTTTAATCCTTAAACGGGAAGTAAGTGGGTAGCTTGATTAATAAAAGTATCATTTTTTCTCTACGTATAACACTTTCCCTTCTATGTGTATATGAAAGTTGTTATTAAACATAAAGCTTTCTATCAAATTCAAAGAGGCATGTATAGGAACCCATGTATATGCTTATGTTTGAATTAACCTTCAACTATCCAAATCCTAATATGCATAAAGGAGATTTGATTATGATGTGCAAATTTATATGATATGCATTCGGTCTACATTTGGGAATGTTAAATACTAAAAAGAGAAGATACATGTTTGATTAAAAATAGATTACTGCTTATTTTGTAGCATGTATTAAAGGTGACATGTCATACTAAACATAATTATTTCAACTTTAACATTCATGTGTCTATACAATATTTTAAAAAAGAACAGATACATGTATGTATGTTAAAATGTCTATTAGATCAAACATTTAGGAAAATATCCTTCCCAAATGCAAAACAAAAAAAAAAAGAAGAAGCAAAGAACAGATGCTACACATCCCGGTTTGGTCTTAGGACCGGGTCCGGGTTAACAAAACCTAAAAATCTAATGATGCTCTTATAAATCTTAGTAGCTAATTCTATCATAGAATGACAAAAGATAAATCTATTGGCATCATTGTTAATGTATCTTTTTAAGTTCAAGATTTCAAGAAGAAAGTCTCAAATCTGATCCTCTATGTTCAATCTAATAATGTTTGGAGAATGATAGATCTTAAAATAATTAATTTAGATCCCATCCTCGAAGAAGATAGTCGAAGGATGACGTCTATCTTCCTGGTTTGGTCTTAGGATCGGATCCAAGTTAACAAAACTCAAAAAATCAAAACCTACAATTTGACATATAAACTTCAACTTAGACATCTTAATGTCCATACAAAATTTTAAAAGAATATATATTTATGTGCATGTTGAAGTGATTACAAAGTCAAACAAAAAAAAGAACAGATGTTATACTTCCGGTTTGGTCTAGACTGGTCCGTTAAGTAAACCTAAAATGATGTCAAAAAATCAAACTTGCAAATTGACACCTACATTTCAACTTTGACATTCACATGTCCATACAAAATTTTAAAAAAATAGATACTCGTATGTGTGTTGAAATATTATATTTAGGAACATATGCAATTAGATACAAAGCAAAAAGAACATATGCTATGCTTCCTTTGGTCTTAGAACTAGTCCGATTATTAAAATTTTGATATTATAATGAATTTCAAACTAATAATATCAAAAGTAATTATCATATAATTATAAGATATGAATCAATGACATATTAATTATTAAGAAGAAAAGTCTCAAAAGATATTCAATGTTCAAGCTAAATGACAAGGTTTGAAGGATTATACTTGAGATATGAATTGATATTATCCTCCAAATAAAGAAGAAAGTACAAGGTCTATTAATTGAGATAATGAATTTAGACCCATATCCCGCTGAGTATGATCAAATTCCATACCCAAAGGAATATTCAATGCCAAAATTTAATCTATTTGATGAAAATGGTAATCCCAAATAGCATCTAGCCCAGTTCAAAGCATCTTGTGGTAACACAGGGGGTAATGATGCATTATTATTCCGCAAGTTCGTCAGTAGTTTAACTTCGACTGCTTTCAAATGATATGTTGAGTTGCCAAATGACTCAGTTAAGACTTTTGTTGAACTTGAAAACATGTTCATCAAAAGATTCACCAGCGTAGTCAAAAAGACAACTATTGCTGATCTTGCCCTTCAGAAGAGGAAGAAAGACAAGTCAGTAACTAGATATATCACACGTTGGTGAAATATGAGTATGAAATGTGAGCAACAATTAGAAGAAGAGCATACAATTCAATTACTGATGGGCAACATTGATAACAAGATGGTGCCTTATCTTTTCATGGCTTCAGTTACAACATTTCAAGAGCTACTTGATAGGGTGGATAAATTTGAGAAATTAAATTTATCATGCTCTGATAGCCACCAAGATAAATCCAAAAGAGCAAAAGCTCCTGATCCAATGAAAGGTGAAACACATTTCACCTCATTCAAAAAAAATATAGGTAAGCGGTTTATAATGTAAAAGAAAGCTAGTACCAAGAAAGATCAAAGCAGTCATTCAATTCTGCTCCACAACCCAAGCTCATACTTGGAGGTAATGATGTGCCTCGAGGTCACTTCAGTGAAGGAGAGCGACCAAAATAAATAAAAGGAGCAAATGACTCAATGGCCCCAACCCTAAAAGAAAAGTTGAACAAAGAGTATTCTTTTAAGAGGAAAAGTGTGGCTAAACTATTCAAGTATGCACTCAAGCAGGTCTCCTGCTACTAGAGTGTAAAATACCTAAAGAGGCTGGACAAGCTAATAACTCTAATTATTGATAATATCATCGGGTGCTTAGGCATCCTATTGAAGATTGCTACATATTCAAAGATTGGCTAAAAAGAAAATATAAAAATGGAGAATTCACATTATCGGACAGTGTATTGGTACATTCGAAGAAAGAATCCACTAAGGTAATCACCTCATCTCCAACACTATGAAGCAAAGATAAAGGCAAAGAGAAACTAGTCGATGATGAAGGATGGAAAGTTATAGTCTCTAAAAAGACTGTAAAAATGTTGAAATGATTGGAAGGAGTTCCAAGTGTTCAGTGGAAATCACCACTTGAGCCTGTACTTGAGTTAAAACAAAACCCAAGTTGTGGAAAGGCTAGTTCATTTCATGAAAGACAACTTAGCCAAATACCACAAGGGAAGGCCAAGAAGTCAAAACCAAAGAATAAATTAAAGAAAAAGAAGAAGACTGTAGCGCAAAATGTTGCCAATACCATGAGTGGTGTAATTTAACACAAAGAATCATCAATAATATGGATGATTATATACCAAAGAAGCGACCCATCACACTTGCAATTCATTACTAATCTTTAGGTAAATGAAGAAGTAGGAGAAGAATAAGAACTTTCAGAGTCTTGCTTGATGATACATGAAGCGATAAGCTTAGAAGAACTGCTTTCCCAAATGAAGATGAATCGAGCTCACCATGTCGACATACATGAAGAATGTAAAGTTAGCAAGATTCTAATCGCCTATATAATGAGAGGCGTTGAAGAAAACCGAGTCATCTGAAGATTTAGATGCAAAGGAAGTAGATCAAGTGCAATTGAGAAGCGGTCGAGTGCTACCATCTCAATAGAGAAAAGAGCCAATAAATAAAGATAATGTAAAAGAAATTGAAATCAAAGAAAAAGTCATCCCTAAGGATTCAAATAAGAAGCCTTCACCAATTAAAGGAATCAACTACAATATTATATCCCATCTAAGGAAAATTCCAGCGCAGCTTAGTGCATACGAAGCACTTCTGATGTTAAAAGATATCCGTAACACCTTAATTGAAGCTCTCAAAGAGTCAGATAAGTTCGAAGCATATTTTGCTGAGCATTGTTTAATGGAGACCTTGCATGTTCAAGAGCCTCCAGTCATCACATTTTTAGAAGAAGATCTTATGCTTGGGACTGTAGAGCACAATCGCCCTTTGTATGTTACAGTTGAAAGTGATGAAGTTATGATACCATGGATCTTAACTGATTGTGGTTCCTCTGTGAATCTTATGAACCTGAGAACCCTCAGGTGGCTATCTCTAGATGTACAATATCTGGGATGAGATAAAGTCCTGGTTCAAGGATTCAATGAGAAGGGACAAAAAACTATTGGGTCATTTGTCCTCCCTCTTAAATTTAGAGACCTCCACACAGAAGCTGAATTTTATGTGATCGATGTAAATACATCATTCAGAGCTCTTCTGGGTCGACCATGGCTTCATAAGTATGGCATTTTCCCATCTACATTGCATCAATGTATGAGATATGCAAAGGATGGGGAAGAATGTCAAATTGGAGGTGACATGCAACCTTTTGCGGTGTATGAAATGAAGATATATCAAGATGCGCCATTTCCTTCCGAGGGAATTAAAGCTAACAAAATAACTAGAAAATATTGCATCTACTTTAAAACCCATAAAAGAACAAGTTAAGAAAAAGGGAAAAAAATAAAACAAATAAAGGAAAGGGGATTGTTTCAAATATCCCTAAGGATATAAAGAGCAAGTCTAAAATCAATAACACTTCCTCATATAGGCAGTGATACTAAAGAAGAAGATTAATGTGTTCCTTTCAAATCCAAAGGTTCATGTGAATCTTGAGTAAAACTCTGATTGAGGAAGACCATTTTGACTCTGATTATGAGTTTGAATCTGCTTTTGAAGGTAAGGTGCAACACACCTACTTTAAAATAATCATAGATCCATCAGCAATAGAGACTACACTCATAGTCACTCCTGTTCCTCCTCAACATTTTAAAGAAATCACTCCTTGAGAAACTCACAAAGTCAAGGAAATAGTGACCTTCTATGTACCTCCTCTCGAAAACACGCCGGAAGCCTATTTTATAAATTTGAGGGATGTCAAGAAGAAGATCCTGATTGGGTAATGCAATTATCTGAAGAGGAAGAAGTCATTCCCACAAGTACAGAAATATTACTCTCCAAAGATGCAAAACCTAATGCTTAAGCATGGGGTCCATGCTGGAGCAAGTAAGCAAAGGACTAAGCTCTTTAACATGATGTGGTATCCAAAAGGTTCTCAAACCATTGGAAGAAGAAACAAGCATACTACCAAAGGTTTCATCCAAGACAATAGTCCACAGGAATACACCTGTTACGCTATAACAGGAATGGAAGTTAAGAGTGAAAATGAACATGAGAATGACATTTTTAACATCAGCCTTGCAAATAATGAAAAAGTAGAAGCTAGGCTAGCACCTGAATAGCTTGAAGATGGTGGGCAGGAAGCTACTATGGATGAACTTAAAGAGATTAATCTAGGAACGAGGAGGATCCTCGCCCAACGTTTATTAGTGCCCTACTTCTTGAAGATAAAGTGAAAGAATTAAAAATCTTGCTCTGTGAATTCAGGGACTGCTTTGCCTGGACATATGCTGAAATGCAAGGCTTATCCCCTGATATAGGAGTTCACAAATTAGCAATTAAGCCAAATACAACACCAGTCAAGCAAGCCTCTAGGAGAATGAGATTAGAGGTTGAAGAACAGGTAATTGAAGAGACCAAGAAACTCATTGAAGCTGGTTTTATTCAAGAAGAAAAATACCCTAACTGGATAGCTAATATTATCCTAGTAAAGAAAAAGAATGGTCAGATTCGTATATGTATCGACTTTAGGGACTTAAACAAAGCATGTCCAAAGGATGACTTTCTGCTCCTTGTATCAGAACTGTTAGTGGATAACACTTCAAACCATGACAAGTTCTCATTTATGGATAGATCGGTTACAATCAGATCAAAATGGCCCCTGAAGATGAGAAGCATACCTCATTCAGGACACCAATTGATATATATTGCTACACAGTCATGCCCTTCGGCTTGAAGAATGCTAGAGCTACATACCAAAGGGCTATGACATGAATCTTTGATGAGTTGATTCATCAAAAGTAGAGTATACGTTGATGACCTCGTCAAGAGTATAGATCACAAAGATCACCTCGGTGACTTAAGGATCATCTTTGAAAGAATTAGAAAATATGACCTCAAGATGAATCCTCTCAAGTGCGCCTTTGGAGTCTCCTTGGAAAAGTTCCTTGGATATGTTGTGCACCGTAGAGGGATTGAAATAGATCCAAATAAAATAAAAGTGATTGTTGAAATGCCTCCTCTGAGGAGCCTTTGTCAACTCCGCTCCATACAAGGACATCTTGCATTCATTAGAAGATTTATATCAAATATGTCAGGTAGATGTAAACCCTTTGCAAAACTAATGAAGTAGGATACTCCTTTCAAATGGGATGAAGAATGTCAAGAGGCATTCGACAGTATCAAGAGATATATGTTGAATCTGCCTATTCTTGCAGCCCCAATCCTGGAAAGCCTCTTATCTTGTACACAGTAGCACTGGAAGAATCTCTAGGTGCTTTGTTGGCACAACATAATGAAGAAGGAAAGGAGAATGCTCTGTACTACATTAGTCAAAGACTAATAGGAGCTGAAGCGCATTATTCTCCAATTGAGAAGCATTATTTGGCGTTAATTTTTATTGCTCAAAAGCTACATCATTACATGCTATCTCATAGAATTACTCTCATCTCAAGGATCAATATGTTGAAGTTCTTGATGACAAGACTAACTTTGATAGGTCGCTTGGCATGATGGGTTGTCCTTCTGCTACAATTTGATATTATATATGTACCCCAGAAAGCTGTGAAGGGGCAAATTCTAGCAGATTTTCTTGCTGCTCATCCCATCCCATCCCAGCAGATTCATCGCTTAATGATGATCTTCCTGACGAACAGATCATGCACATACATGAAAAAGAAAAGTAGCAAATGTAGGAATTGTATTTTGATGGAGCTCCATCCATCAAGTACACTCAACCATCAAATCTCCCAAAGGCCCGAGCTGGCATCGATCTCATCTTGATCACACCAGAAGGTGGCATAATGATACATTCTTATAGATTAACTCAACCTCAAACCAACAATGAAGCAGAATATGAAGTGTTGGTGGCAGGTTTAGAGGAAGCCATTTCCATGGGAGTCTAGAATCTGCAAATTTATGGAGATTCTCAACTCGTCATTAATCAAGTGTTGGGCCTTTACAAAATTAATAAGCTTGAATTGGCCTATTATCATAAATGAGTTCTCGAGCTTATGAAGGAAATCCCAAATTTCATTATGACTTGAGTCTCTAGAGTTAAGAATAACAAAGCAGACTACTTAGCTAAGTTAGCTAAAGAAATGGCAAGTATGGACGATGACGACTACATACTAATTAGTGTTTGCCATCATCGCGCCCTAGAGCTAATAAGTTTAAAATCCTCGTTGGAAGAGGGGTCATCAAATGCAAATCAGCAGGATGCAGCTCATGTTGCTCCTCACTCTCCCTTATAAATTGCTTCTCAAAGTCAACAAGCCAAGCCTCAGACCATTCCAGATGAAAGACTTCAACCTGAGGAAATGCTAAAGTCACAAAATAAAATTCTTATAGTGGAAGAGAAGGAAGATTGGAAAACCCTTCATCAACTACTTCAAGGAAGGCAAATTACCAAGAAATAAGTTGATAGCTACACAACTTGAGAAAAGACTTCGACTATATGCTTATATTGGCAATACCCTTTATCGTAGATCCTTCAAGCAAATGTGGCTAGGATGTTTGGGAATAGAGGAAGCCAACAAAGTATTTATTTAAATTCATCAAGGATTTTGCGGCACACATTAATCAAGTCCTAAAATGGCTTTTAAAATTAAAAGAATGAGATATTATTGGCCATCTATGGTAAAAGATTATATTGATCATGCCAAGAGATACCATGAATGTCAGGTCCACGGAAACATAATTCATCAACCACCAAATTCGTTGCATCCGACGATAGATCTTGGTCATTTGAGTGCTGGGGGATGAATGTGATTGGACCGATTGATCCATCATCATCAGCTGGCCACCACTTCATCTTAGTAGCCATTGATTATTTCTCCAAGTGGGCTGAAGCTTCACCATTCAAAGAAGTTACTGCTGAACAGGTGATCAACTTCTTCACCAACAATATTATCTATAAATTTGGTGTACCACGCCGAATCAATTCAGATAATGGGCCAGCCTTCAAAAGCACAAAGTTTAAAAGTTTGCTTATCGGCATAAGATTGATTGGCGATATTCATCAATTTATAATCGAGAGCAAATGGCTTGGCTGAGGCCTTTAACAAAACACTAGTCAAACTGCTTAGAAAAATTCTCACAAGAAATAAAAGGGAGTGGTATACTAAGCTTGTGGAAGCGTTATGGGCTTACCATACCACTTACAAGACTCCTACAAAGTCTACCCCCTATGCACTAGTGTTTGGGGTGATGAGCGCCCACCGGTTGAACTACCTTCGCCCAGTAGCCATTCAACAAAATCTCATCCAAGATGAGAATGCTCATTTATGGATGGAAGAGCTTGATGCGCTTGATGAGGTTAGGCTCCAAGCTCGGCAAAATCTAGAGGTCTATTAAGTGAGGATGTCCAAAGCATTCGATCATACAAGACGCCTCGAAGCTTTTAGGAATTGGTCTTGAGAAGACCAATCATTCCTCATCGTAAAATTGGTGATAAATTTGAACCTAACTGGGAAGGACCCTTCGTCATTGAAAAGGTATATCAAGGGGGAGCCTACCAGCTCATTGACTTCAAAGGTGAAAGACCAATGTCGCTAATCAATGGTTGGTATTTAAAGAAATATTACACATGAAAGTGTAATTGGACAAATCTTGCACTTGAAAGTTTCATTGCTAATTACATGTGTAAATTTTCATTGGAAATTTTCTTGTAACACAAGAATGCATTTTCAAAATGAAATAAAAATCTCCCAATTAGATAGGAGGCATTTTTTTTTAAATTTTATAGTAAAGTGTCAGGCGTTCTTGTTAGACAGGGGGCCTTCCTTTCTCTTTGGGGTTGACATCATGCCTAGTGCCAAGATCCCCACATGCATACTTAAAATTATATATTTAAATTCATAAATTTAAAATTCTTATTGACTAAAGAAGAAAATTTTCAACTCTGTAAACCAGATATTGCCCATCCCGCATCAAATCTAAAGGCTCGAGTTGGTGTATAAGGTCGGACTCAACATGCCCAAATATGGTCGAGTCACTGACAGGTCTGCTTACTCAACACGCCACAAAGGCCGTAGTAAGAGATTGTCTTCTTGTTAGCTAGAGGATAAAATCCTTCATCAATTGCTAAGTCCATGACTCAAGTAGGTGTATAAGGTCGGATTCAACACTCCGAAATACAGCCGAGTCGCTGACAGATCTACTTACTCAACAAGCCACAAAGGCCATAGTAAGGGATCCTCTTACTTCATCAGTTCAAAGACAAATCAACCAAATCCCCAAATCTCTCCAACTTGATGAGTTCAAGTGATCCAGACTTGGAAAAATTATCCCTATTGGTCATAAGGTCATTTTCAAAATCTCAACAAAAAATGATATCCTTACTCAAGAAGGCATTAAGCTAAGTTTGGAATCAAATACAAATGTGAAATCTCAACTCCTTCAATAAGTCTATTAAAGCAAAATGCAAAGACCGAAGGAAACTCTTCTTCAACAAGTCCAATCAAGAAGAAATCAAATGACCAAAGAAGCCATCCCAATGTTGCAAAAGCTAAAAGTCAACTAAAGGTTTTGTCATCAACATGTCCATTACATGTGCAGACCTGATATGATCTTTGATTGACCTAACATAAGCTCAAAAGCAAAGAAAGTTAGCATGTATATTTCATAAGCCCACAAAAGTAGCTAGGGAGTTAATTTTAAGATGAAATCTTATAAGTTTTAGGACAATTCAGGATTTTCCTCCATCAAATCCGTCAAGGCATGAAGCTGGGATAAAAGGAGACACAAGATATGAATCTTGAGATAAAATCTTCAATAAGTTCAAAGCACAAAGCATAGGACCAAAGATATTTTCATCTCATCGACTCCATCAAGTCCGCCAAAGCACAAAGCTAGGATAGGAGGAAAATATAAATTCCAAATTTTAAGATGAAATCTTCAACAAGTTTGTCAAAGCATGAAGCATAGGACCGAAGGTATTTTCATCTCATCAACTCCATCATGTCCGCTAAGGCACAAAGCTAGGAAAAGAGAGGAATATAAATTCTAAAGTTTGTCAATCTAAAATAGCATGATGCCAAGTCTAAAATAGCTGCTACTCCCTCCGTGTTTGTCAAGTTTGTCTATCTTGTTCTGCTTGAAGTTCTATCTTGCATGACACGAAATGCTTAAGTTCCCTCCAGAGGCTTTAGATCTTAGTAGTAACGCTCAAAATTTGAGTCCCAATGTTAGCAGATTTACCACAAAGTTCGCTTAAGTCTGAGGAGCTCTTTTCGAACTCATCATGAGCAAAGTTAGCCACTTCCAGTCGAAGTCTAACGTGCTCTCTCAACTCTGACAATGAAACTCTATGATGAATTATGTTAAGGGCTTTCATTTGTCAGACTAGAAATTTGGCTTCCCGATATAAAGTCTCCCAATGGCACAATTCCTCTTCACTCAATCCGAAATGGGAGCCAAGAAGTCTAGCACAGTATTGGCATCTCTTGAAAAGTGGTCGAGTGATATTGGTGAGTCGGGATTCAATCGAGAAATGAGCTCAAGTAAGAAAGTCATGTTCTCCTCATAAATATGCTCATTGCATGAGTCCGCATATGATGCATGTCTCCAATGGATTTTGAAGAATAATCGATCCCTTCGGGCACAAAAAAAAGGGAGAGAGAGAGAAGGGAAGAAGAAAAGATAATATTATATCTAAAAAAAAGAGAGAGAGGAAGAAAGTTACTAGGTCATACCTGAGTCAAAAGCCTCAACTTGAGGTTGCATTCCTTCAAACGGTGGCTGACCAATTGGCATTATGACATCTACCATCATTTCATCATGAGTGGGTATTGTAGAAGTCTCACCATAATCTTGATCTCTCATTCCAGATGTTTCACCAGGCCAAAAGCCAAAAAAGAAACCCATATAAGGAACTAGATCCACAAAAGGAGCATCGATGGTTGGAGAAAGAGGTTCTGCCACTGTTGCTTCAGGAAGATCGACCCTAAAATCTTCAAAAGGAATTGGCACGACAGGAGCAACCACCACCGTATCAGGAAAACCAACTCCAAAGTCCCCAAAGGAAACTGACTCCATGCTAACAGACATTCTTGGCCCCAAATTTGCTTCTTTGGGAGTCAAGAGGCATCGTGGAATAGGGCTAAACCAATCGAAGCCCTTGGAGAATCTTCATGATGAGGATGTTGTCAATGAGATGAAGATGGTACGCATGGCTAAGGTTCCCGAAGTCCACTCAAGGAAGTGAACTGCCTATTCCTATCATTGAGTCGGTATTCTCTCTCTCACCTATTACACAGAAAATACAAACATATGTGTAATAGGAATAAAAGGACTTAAAAGAATCAAATAAAGAAATGATACAAAACATATAGAACTCATACCTCTTCTAGAGCTACTGCCACGGTGAGCTCGTTGCCCTCGAGGGACTCCAAGTCTCCTCACTTATCATTCATATTTATGAGCTCCGAGCTCCAAAGTTGGTGCAAAAGATAAGCGTACCCAAGTTAAGTGGGTATAGCTAACTCCCGTATGGATAAAAGGCGCAGCCAGACGGAACTTTGAGTTCGTGCCAAACCTGAGCAAATGAAGCCACATCATTGAGGCAGAGAATAATCTAGTCTCGACGGGAACCACATCCATCTAACAAGCATCAGTAACACCTGGAATGAAAGGTATCCCTTCATAAATGCCTACAAAATCCAAACCGTGGGCGCCTATTAGGTTGATATCCTTCTAAAATAACTAAATGACCAGATCGATAACATAGCCAGCCGGGATGCATGCTAATAAAGTATTCAACGATTGGCAAGAATTGGCTGTTGTGAATTAAAGTGCATCTGCCTCTATGGTCGACCCCATCCACAATATCAACCTCCCTTAGGCTAGGGGGTAGATTTGCAACCTCAAATTGATGAATGAGATGGAACCTATCAATGACTAAATGAGGAGCAAAGAAAAATAAGCATACCATTTCATGCTCCAAAGTAGAAGAGGCTTGTGATAATTGCATGACTATGGGATAGTTCCTCTCTAAGAAATATGAAGGACATTCCAAGCAAGAGAAAGCTTCGTGGACATGGATGTGAATCCAAGCGTAGATGTATTACCAGGGCAGAATCAAATCATGTAGCTCAAGTGAGCTAGCCTCTGAAATAATTTTTAATTGCCTGTATACTCTAGAAAGAATTGGAGGAGTCAAGAAAAGACGTTCACCTCAGGAGATCCTTCTTTCGGCCAATAAGGTACTGGAATGGATAGATCCCTCTCTGATAAGCAAGATGAAAATACAAAACCAGGTAGCTAAAAAGATGGCTAGAAATAAATCTTCATCCATACCTAGATGTGATGGAGAAAAATGTCCATGTGACAAGAAGAGCTCGACAATCTCCTCTAACAAATGACCACCAACCTGTACACCCATTTCAAAGGGGTCATGTAATAGAGCTAAAAGAGATAATAAGCTATCCTCTCTTAAGAAGTTGTCGATCCAAATATCCATAGGCATAGTTGCTCGTGAACGCATGGATAGCCCAGTAACTTCATAAGTACACCAAGTAAGTCAGGATAAATTGAGGGTAGAATCATCTCACCCCGCCTATTCCCATCTGCAGAGGGCCGCCTACGAAAGAGCTCGCTATCGAAAGGAATATACTCTTCATAATGACTACCATAAATAGGAAGGCCCGATACTGCCTGCAAATCACTCAATGTAATGATTAATTCTTGAGGCCAACCCATAGGTATTACTCCCATCCCAACTCCTCCTCTACCCATGAAGAGGGAATATTCCTGAAATCAAACATAGAAGCATAAATTGCCCTATAAACACCAGTCGCCTTTAAAACATCTTTGTGAGCTCGAAGAATGTATCGACCCCAAGTAACATACCCCTTTCCTAGACCATGAATCTGTCCTATGGGTGAGTCTCAAGGTCATTCTAATGAGCTGGACTATAGTTTTTGATGACTAAGTAAGCGTGATTGCCCCGTTTGCTCAATGATATCGGCAACTGGCTGAAGAATTTCACATAAACCATAACTTACCTGGTCAACAGTACTATCTAGAGGATTATAATCACCACACTTCAACCTAATGGTGGTCACCCATTCTGGGGAATTCTCGAATTCAACAGGCTCCTCAGAACAATCCAGAAGGGTAGAAGAATGGGTGAAGAAATTTTGAAATATCTCGCACCCTTGTAACATATCATTATGTTGCTCCAGTCTGTCTAGAATATCCACATTATTATGAGGGTCATGTGAATCGATGATAGACCATATAGCATCATCGGGCTCCTCAAAAGGAAAATATGATGGTCTCCAGTTGAACATTTTCCTGTAAGGAGTCATACGAAGCAAACACACACACACACACACACACACACACACACACACACACACACACACACACACACACACACACACACAATATATATATATATATATATATATATATATATATATATAATAAAATAAAAAAATCAAAATAAAAAAAAGAAGAAATGAGGAAGAGAGGCATTCAAAAAGAAGGAAAACCCTTATCTATAATGAAAATATGAATCAACTTGTGCAAATTTTAAAGGAATGTTTCTTTATATGTCATATGGTGGCCAAATAAATCCTACGAAAGAAGAGAAGAAAGGGTCAACTAGTGTGCAACAAACACGGTCCGCTCCATGCGTGCAGCATGTTTGTTGGCGAGAATTTGTTGACCTACAAGTATATACCACTTGAAATTAATTAAATGAATTGGAGATTAAAATACCCTAATCACGATCGAAATCGATCTAATTCACTTTAATTCAAAAATTTTGCTTCATAATGTACCTAAAATATTAAAATTAAGTAAATAAAAAATATCAAATCAATTAATGACAAATTAAATAATTAAAATAAATTCTTATTGAAATTACATGCACATCGAAGTCAAGAAGCCTCGACGGAGTCCGAATGACCTCCGTTGATAAAATTGATCATGATGTTATCACAGAAATGTCGAAACCTATGAAAAGACATCTTTCGCGGTCGATTGGCGAAGTGTACATGAACGTCGATCAATTCAAGCGTGACGTCACACAATTTAAATAATTACCCCTCCCAATACTGAGAGAGCACTTTCGATTAAGGCTAGTCAATAAATCATTAAATAATGAATATATAATTGTAGTGAGTGGAGTTCAGAATTTATGACATTTATCATTTTTATTTAATTCTTTTGGTGGGGGGAACGATGACGCGCCCGATCTAGATCCCATGGTTCATCATCCCGGGCTATCGCGGTCCCTGGTCCGCTTAGTCAGAGGAGGAAGTCGACCCAACCTGACCGAAGGATCCTTGTTAGCAACACATGGGTTACATCATCCAAGGTGTCCTTATAGACCTGGGGTGGAGTTTGTCTAAGGGGACAAATATAAATCAACCTTAGTAAACATAGGGTTTTTTGCCCAACCAAATACATTCTACATTTCACAGCTTAAAGAACAAAGTCATTGGAGAACATATGGGCTGCAACCCTGACCGTAATTTAGTGGTGTCATATCACGGTGAACAACCCTGTCAAAGGGCTCTGGTCGTAACTGCCATTTATGTGGTGTCATTTCATGGAAAAACCACATGGACAGAGGGCACGGGCCACGTCCTTACAGGCTTAGGAATATTTTAGTGTGAAGTTAGTTTTGCATTTGATTTGACATTGGCTCTTTGTGAGCAAAAGTATTCATAATTTTTTGTCCCAAGACAAATAGTTGTGGAGGGGTGGATTGATTTTTTAAAAAAATATTTTAATTTAAATAATTAATTTCATTTCATTTATATTCTATTTTCTTTTTTAATTAAACTTTTGATCATTTTATGATTGATTTAGATTTGAATATATGATCATTTATCATTAGAATTTTAATAATAGTTACCCTTCTCGATTATAGGACTAATATCTATTAATAGACTTTCTCTACTCTGTCTGGTTTGCTACATAGGATCGGGTCAAAATTCATTATCTAATGAAGTATAATCTTTCAAACCTTGTCCACTCTAGCTTAAACATAGAGGATCGGGTTTGAGACTTTTATTCTTGAGGGCTTGAACTTCAAAAGCTATGTCAATTGATTCATATCTTATAATTATATGATACAATTATCTTCTCAGATATTATTAGTTTGAAATTCTTATAATACCAAATTTTTAGACTTTGTTGACCCGGACCCGCTCCTAAGACCAAACTAGGAAGCATAGCATCTGTTCTTTTACTTTGTATCTAACTTGCATATATTCCTAAATGTCAGAATATTTCAACACACATATGAGTATCTGTTCTTTTAAAATTTTGTATGGACATGTGAATGTCAAAGTTAAAATGTAGGTGTCAATTTATAAGTTTGATTTTTGACATGACATTTTTAGGTTTTGTTAACCCGGACCTGGTCCTAAGACCAAATCGGGAAGTATAACATCTGTTCTTTTGTATTTGACTTTGTAATCACTTCAACATGCACACGAATATCTGTTCCTTGAAAATTACATGGACATTAAGTTGAAGTTTATATATCAAATTATAAGTTTTGATTTTTTGAGTTTTGTTCACCTGGACCCAGTCCTAAGACCAAATCAGGAAGATAGACCTTGTCAACTCTGACTATCTTCTTGCAGAGGATCAGATCTAGATTAATTATTTCAAGATCTATCATTCTCCAAACATTGTCAACTCTAGATTGAATATAGAAGATCAGATTTGGGACTTTTTTCTTGAGATCTTGAACTTAAAAAAGATACATTAACAATGATGCCAATAGATTTATCTTTTGTCATTCTATGATAGAATTAGCTTCTAAGTTTTATAATAGCATCATTAGATTTTTTAGGTTTTGTTAACCCACTACCCTAAGACCAAACCGGGATGTGTAGCATATGTTCTTTGCTTCTTCTTTTTTATTATTTTACATTTGGGAAGGATATTTCCCTAAATGTCTGATCTAATAGACATTTCAACATACATATGAGTATCTGTTCTTTTTAAAATATTGTATGGACACATGAATGTCAAAGTTGAATAACTATGTTCAGTATGACATGTCACCTTTAATACATGCTATAAAATAAGCAGTAATCTATTTTTGATCAAACATGTATCTGCTCTTTTTGATATTTAACATTCCCAAATACAGATCGAATGCATATCATATAAATTTGCACATCATAATCAAATCTCCTTTATGCATATTAGGATTTGGATAGTTGAAGGTTAATTCAAACATAAGCATATACATGGGTTCCTATACCTGCCTCTTTGAATTTGATAGAAAGCTTTATATTCAATAACAACTTTCATATACACATAGAAGGGAAAGGGTGATAAGTAGAGAAAAATGATACTTTTGTTAATCAAGCTACCCACTTACTTCCCGTTTAAGCATTAAACATTTAGGATCCAAGGAACTTTCTCAAGGGACTTAAGCTTCATGTATAGCAAGTGAGTTTTGGAGGATCATGTCAATGTAGATTGAATGTTTGTGGGATAAAATGTGATTTGAACATTACCAATCAGCCAACTAAAATGGGTTTAAAATTGCATTCCATGTGACATTTTAAAAGCCCATTAACTCAAGTATAAGGCCATTCATATAAGGCATAAGTTTGGCACTCATTTATAGGTGTAGCATAAAAGACTGTCATTTTTAAATGACCAATCAGCAAACCAAAAAGAGCTAAAATTTATTTAGAGTAAGATTTTAGAAGCCCACTTGATCAAATATAAATTCACTTATACAAGATAAAGTTTGGCACTTATCCATGAGTATGGCATGAACATTATTTAGGCAAAATCCCCTTTTTATGTGACTAATCAGCAAATAAAAGAAGACTGAAATTTATTTAGAATGAGATTTTAGAAGCCCACTTGATCAAATATAAAGTCACTTATGCAAGATAAAGTTTGGCACTTATCCATGGGCATAGTATGAATATTATTTAGATGAAATCCTTTTTATGTGACCAATCATCTAACAAAAGAGGGCTGAAATCTATTTAAGATTGAGTTTAGAAGCCCATTTGATCAAATATAAAGCCCAATGGGTCTTTCATATAAGGAAGGGGTGTGTCAATTCTAGAGTGCATCAATTCTAGATGGGCCCTTTTCCTATTTTGTAAAGGTCCAAGAAAATGAAAAGTATGTGTCACATGTTATCAAGAGACAAATGGAAAATATAGGAATGTATGTCATATGTCATTAGGAGACAAATGAGTCAAATGAATTTAACCTTCTTCACATGCAAACTCATGACAAAGGGGCACAAGTACACATCAAATTTCATTAAGAAAATATGGCAAAAATAAAGTTTATTTCCTCCTCAAATCCATATTTTTGTCATATGACATTACAAGAAGTGATAAAGATATAAGAGTATGCAATATGTCATTAAGAGACAAATGACAAAAAATAAAAATGCATGTCATGTGTCATTAGGGACAAATGGGTCAAGTAAAGCTAACCTCCTTCACATGCAAACCCATGACAAAGGGGCACAAGTATACATCAAATGTCATTAAGGAAATATGATAAAAAGAAAGTTTATTTCCCCCTCAAATCCATATTTTTGTCATATGCCATTAAAAGAAGTGACAAAGATATAAGAGTATGCCATATGTCATTAAGAGACAAATGGAAAAAAATAGAAATGCATGTCATATGTCATTAGGGGACAAATGGGTCAAGAAAAGCTAACCTCCTTCACTTGCAAACCCATGAAAAAAACATAAAGGAAAGAAAATTAATGGGATAACACAAGTCCCACTTTTTTTGTTTTCTTTTTTTTTTGGCCTTATGCTAAGAGCTTATAAATAAGAGGGGAACCCCTCTCATGAGATTTTACTTTTCATTCCTCATCTTTTTCTTTCAAGACAAATTGCAAGCCTAAATCGTCTAAAGGAGTTTACCCAACTTGCAATGGAAAAGCCAATTTGGATCATCTTCACTTGAAAGTCATTTCGAATTTGATGTCTTAGATATATCCAACATCATTTCATATGAATGGACATTTACTAATAAAAGCCAATAAGATACATTCTCTTTCTATGTTCAACCATGCATAAGTATGTGTCCATAAAATATGTCATTTTTCTATGTTCAACATGCATAAGCATGTGCCAATAGAATATATTCCCTTCTATGTTCAACTATACATAGGTGTGTGCTAATAGAATATATTCTCCTTCTATGTTCAACTATTCATACATATGTAAGGATTATTGCAAAAAATGAACAAGTAAGATAAAATAGATGTCCATACTAAACTCATGTTTAGGCAAAAGAGACATGACATATAATTAGCATATAGGCAAAAGGAGATTGAAATTCTAATCAAATATTTGCCTCATAGCATGTCAATTTAAATAGATATTGAGATAAGCATTACTCAACATCAAGTATTTGCCACATGACATGTCATGGAAATTGAGATAATCATTAATCAACATCATAGCACTAATCAACACATCATAATTTCTATATGATATAATTGCTTGCATGATACTAAATCAACATAGAAACACACATATATGGCATGGGAATTCAAATAATACTTTAAGTATTTACATTTTCTTCTTTCTCTTTTTTTATCAAAATTTTTGGCAGCCTCCTGGCATCATCTCCGCATATGGGGGTTGCTTTGGGAGACTAGGCCTTCCCACCACACCAAGAAAGGGGTGCATGGTAGGTGTCGTAAGACACCACCAAAATTTATTTACCCACCATGCCAAGAAAGGCGTGCATGGGTTGCACAGCACAGCATTTTCTTACCATGTTGGAACAACGTGAGCAAGTACTTATATCATAACAGATTTTTCTGCCATGTTGGAACAACATGAACAGGTACTTATAGCAACATATTTCTCTGCCACGTTGGAACAACATGAACATGTACTTATCACAAGTTTTCTCATCACATTGGAACAATGTGAATGGGTACTTATAGTAACAGGTTTTCCTGCCATGTTGGAACAACATGAACATGTACTTATCACAAGTTTCCCCGCCACATTGGAACAATGTGAATAGGTACTTATAGCAACAAGTTTCCCTGCCACGTTGGAACAATATGAGTAGGTACTTATCACAAGTTTCCCCGCCACATTGGAACAATGTGAGCGGGTACTTATAACACAACATATTTCTTAACTTGCCTTTATATGTGTATGACATATGATATATTTGATATTGCATTTGAAGCATCATAAACAATGAATTATCACTTAAGCTTTTAATCACATATGATTGCCATCACATAATCTTCTCTTTTCTTCTTTTTTTAGCATACTAGGTAAAGTGTTTCTCTCAAATTAGATGTCAAATCATAAGCATGCATTGTGATTAAAATAGAAGTTTACAATCTTCATGTAACTTTCATTCATCCTTAACAATGAGACATATTCTTGATACATGAAAGTTAGAATGATATCTCAAAGGATAGGTTTTGAACCAATGTCATATGAAACACATGTTTTGAATCAATGCCATACTAAACATATGTCATAAGTTATAAAGAGCAAGAGATTCAAATGTAAGTAAAGGTTTTGAACAAATATCAAATTCAAAGTGTATCTTTCTTTACTTCAACTTAGCAACAAAATTAGCCATAAACATCAAGAAACTAGAATATAAAGAGGGAAAGCTTAGAGTAGTTTTGGGACTTAAACCACACAATACCCTAAACCCTTTTCTTTCCATTTCAGACTTAAATTTAAGCATATAGAAGAATTGCATAAGTATTTACTCCTCCCAAAACAGTAAAAACTGAAGTATAAAAGATAGAGGAAAACTTGTTAATAGGTTAGGATTGGAACCACAACACCCTAAGCCCTCTCCTTTCCCATTTCATATTTTCATTGAAGCATATAGAAAAAATTGCACAAGTATTTCTCCTCCCAAAATAGTAAAACTAAGTATAAAAGATAGAGGAAAATTTGCTAATAGGTTAGGATTGGAACCACAACACCCTAAGCCCTTTCCTTTCCCATTTTAGATTTTCATTCAAGCATGTAGGAAAAATTGCACAAGTATTTCTCCTCCCAAAACAATAAAAAACTTAAGTATAAAAGACAGAGGAAAACTTGCTAATAGGTTAGGATTGGAACCACAATAACCTAAGCCCTTCCTTTCCCATTTCAAATTTTTATTGAAGCATTTAGGAAAAATTGCACAAGTATTTCTCCTCCCAAAACAGTAAAAACTGAAGCATAAAAGATAAAGGAAAACTTGCTAATAGGTTAGGATTGGAACAACTACACCCTAAGCCCTTTTCTTTCTCATTTCAGATTTTCATTGAAGCATGTAGGAAAAATTGCACAAGTATTTCCCTCCCAAAATAGTAAAAATTGAAGTATAAAAGAGACAAGAAACTTTACAGTAATCTGAATTAAGCCATGCAACATTTGAAATCCTCTTTTAGTTTCGATTTTGAGTCAACACTTTGAAACCCTTTCTTCTCTCCCTTTTTTTATTTCAGATTTCAACCTAGTATATGAAACAGAATTTTGCATATATTCTAGGATTTAAGCCATATGATACTTCAAATCCCCTCTTTCAATTTCATATTTCAAACTGGCATATGAAAGAGGCATGACATATATCATCTCACCCATAGAGAATTGATTTAGGCAAGATAAAAGAATGAAATCCATAGAAAACAACAAACAACATGAGATTTGGATCATGCATCACCTTTAAACATACTTCCATGCTTCTAGTCCAATTTTTCATAAGTAAAGAAAAAATTAGCAAGTATCATTTCATCCAAACGATAGCAACTTAAGTATAAAGAGACACAAAAAATTTTCTGCATAGATTAGGGTTTAAACCATTCACTATCTCAAAACCCATTATAGGGATTTCAGATTTCACTTTAACCTCACAAAAGAAGCATGACCAAAGATAACTTTATATTATTCCAAATTATTTTCCAAAGATCATCCATAGATAATAAAGAAATGAAATGAAATTTGGGCATACATCATCCAAATTATTTTCAAAGAAAGTAGAAACCATGAACATCCATAGATAATAGAAATGAAATGAAATGATACACATCATCCCAAATTATTTTCAACAAAGAACATACATAGATGATAGAAAATGAAATGAGATTTGGGCCATACATCATCCAAATCTCAAAACAAACTCTAGCATCATCTCAAGCATGAAATGAAATAAAATAGATTACCAAAAAAACCCTAACTTCCAAAAGAACTTAAATGCATGAAAATAAGCTTAGGGTTAGAAAAAGATGACCTGGAGGTGTCGAACGCTAAGAGGAAGGGTGGAGAGGGGTTTCAACTAGCTTAAAAAGAGTAGTCAGCTAGGGTTTACAAGAAGAACGGACAGGAGAAAGGAGGAAGCAAGAGGAAGCTTGACCTAGAGAAAATGAGAGGGAAATCATCGTGAGAGGAGGATCGAAACCGAGAGCAGGAGGAATGAAGAAGGAGGAGAAGAATGGCAGAATGAAGATCGGAGTGTTGGGTGCGGATTTAGATTGCACCGATTCCATTGGCGCATCCAACAGAAATATTAAGCGATTTAATAGGTGGCTGCAACGATTGGGATTAGATAAAGCTTAGGAAATTAAGGATTAAGCATCCATTAATTAGTTTAAATTAAATCATACATCAAATATGAGAAAAATATTTTACCATAGCAATATGATTTTAGGTGTTTCATAGCACGGCACGATCAATTTTATGATCAGAGGTTGTTTAGACAACATCGATGATGGCCGAAGTGAAATTAGGTTTAAATTGTGCGACGTCGCGCTCAAATTGATCAACATTCACGTACACTTTACCGAATCGACCACATAAGGCATTTTTTGATAGGTTTCAACATTTCGGTGACAACGGCACAATCAATTTCATGAACGGAGGTCATTCAGATGTCGTTGAGGCTTCCTGACTTTGATATGCACTTAATTTTATTAAAAATTGATTTTAATTATTTAATTGGTCATTAATTAATTCGATATTTTTTTATTTACTTAATTTTAATATTTTAGGCGCATTATGAAGCCAAATTTTTGAATTAAAGTGAATTAGATCGATTTCGATCTTAATTAGGGCATTTTAATCTCCAATTCATTTAATTAATTTCAAGTGGTATATACTTGTAGGTCAATAGGTTACAATCAATTTGGATTGTAATAATATTTGGCTAAATTTGGCCCTTTAGATCAAATTAGTTTAATTTAGGTTAAGAGGTCAAATTAGTTTGATTTGACTCAATTGAACAAAATTGGATAATCAAAGATGATCAACAATCATTATGGAAGAAATTATATAAGTTAATTTAATCTAATTTTGGTTTGATTGAAGTTTGAATCAAATTGATCATTTAGGACCAAATAGGTCAAATGAATCAACTGGATTGAATTAGGAGTGCGAAGATTGAAATATGTTAAATGATGAATTTGAAGTTGATTGATGACTTTGAACACCATCAATTTAGATTAGACTTGGTTATAGCTCATTTGACCTCTTTAGGTCAAATGGGTTAACCTAGGTCAATTAGCTCAATTGGCTTGGCCCAATGGGTTGAAATGTATTAGAATGGTTGATTAGATGTTTTGGAGCAATCATGAGGTTTAGATCAATTTAATTTGGCTTGGATTAACGTGAATCAAGTTTTGACCCTATAGAGTTCAACTGGGTTAAGTTAGGGCAAGGACCAAGTCAATTTAGTTTTGGCTTATTTAGATTGAAGTCAAGGCTTTCTCATGCTCAATTAGGATTCAAATGAATTCAGATGGATGTGATTTCAATTGGAATTGAATTGATCTTGAGTTTGGCCCTCTTGAATCCTAAGGAGCTAAGTTAAGTTAGCTTGGTTATCTAACCTAATTGAACCATGATAAATCATGTTGAGCCCAAGTCAAATTGGTTTTGGTTTGAGGTTTTGATTGGCAATCATTTCATTTAGTTTGGGTCCATTGGTTTAATCTATGATGTGGTTGGGTTCAAGGTAGGCAGTGTTCTACCTATCCTAAGTTGGGCTCTAGCCCTAGAATTGAACCTTCTGAGTCTCTAGTCCTGGGGTAAGCGTTCTCCTAACTACTAGGAGTATCTTAGTTTTAGGGAATTCTTAGTGCCTATGTGGATCTTAGGTCTAAGAAGAAGGTAGTTAACCTCTCTCTGAAAGTGAGGTCAACATCTTATTTCTTGATGGTCTCCATAGATCACTATGAATATAATCAAGAACGCCCTTTGTACAATGTTTTCTCCTCTGGAATCTGATCCTATGATTTTTGGCATGGATACAACTCTACAAAATTCTAATCTGTATGTTTTATGTCCACATAACAAGTTTTATTTATTGAGATGCATTAAACATGCTTCACTAATATGACCTAATCTCAAATGTCATAATTTAATCTTGCCCATGACATTTGAATTAGCAACAACAGCACATCCAATGACAGTGTGTCCATCTAGAGCATATAATCTATTTGACTTGAATCCTTTCATCATCACCTTAGCACTTTTGGTGATTTTCATAATTGTGAGTCACTATAGCACCCAAGCGAGGTGTGGGGGTTGAATTGGGCGATATTAAAAATTTTAGAAGTTAAATCTTAAAATTTAAGTTTTAGTAGAAAATTAATTTTTAATTTTATAATGACAAAATACAATTCTTAATGCAGCAAAAATAAAAGTACAATAAAATAAAGAGAGACAATAGGCACACAATTTTTATGTGATTTGGCCAAACCCCAAAATCGGCCTACGTCCATGCCTAGCCATCCCTAGCTAGGAATCCACTAAATGCAAAAATAGCTTACAAATAGTACTCTCCTATAACGGTGCGAGTACAACCCCTACAACAATATGTACTCTCTTACAAAATGGTGAATACAACCCCAATATAAATTTTATAGCACAAAAAAAATATAAAATAATAAATTTTGATAAAATAAATCTCTCACAAATATACCAAGCTATCCAATTCAAAAAGTGATCTCACAACTTATAAATGATCACTTTACAACTTAAAAAGTTTTGCAAGATAAAATGCTCATTTAATATTGATAAGAAATAATAAAATAAATATCTTAAAGAGATCTTACTAAGATGTTTATGTTATTACAATTTGTAGACTAATATAAAAATTATTTCAAAATAAATTCACAATATTCTTTTGCACAATAAAATAAATTTCAGCAAGAAATAATTTATTTTATTTTAACCAAAAAGATTCTTTCAATTAAAGTTAATGATCATAAAATACTTAAATAAAATGAGTATATGATAGATCTAAGTAGGTAATTAAAAAGAGAGATATGAAAATAATTTCAGCATAATAATTTAATTTAAAATGCTTAAAATATACTTCTAAAATAGATCTAAGAATAAATGATCTTTCAAAATAAGATTAATGAAGAAACATTTCAAGAAACCAAAAGAAATTTGTAGGAAATTAAAAATTTCAACAAGTTGAAATAGATCCTACAACTAAAGACAAAGAGTTTTTTCACAAAAAATGATTGAGAAACTTTGATGTGAAAAACAATGTTCAAAGACTAATCCACCACAAATATAAATTGGAAAGAATAAATAGATGGTGAAAATAGCATGAATAACTAAAAGGATTAAGATCAAGAAAACAAACTCAAGTAATTTGAGAAAGCTTGAATAAGATTGAAGCTTTTCAAACCAAGGATTTGATGCAATATTTGGAGAACATTTGGAAGGAAAATCTAAGAAATTTTCTCTTAGATTTCTGATTTTGAATTTTGAATGAGGAATGCTTTCAGAAGAGAACGAGGTTATTTATAGGCAAGAATGTCATTTTGAATTATTTCAAAAAATATATATTATTCTAACCTCATGCTATCATCTAATAATTTAATATTCAATAAAAATATAATTTATATTAAATAAATATTAAATTTGAGCAGCCAAAATTCGGCTATTCACATGGGCAAGTCAAAAATAATCAAATATGGCTATTAATATATTCAAAGCATGTAACATGCATTTATTATTAAAATCAACTAATGTTTGAAAAGTCATAATAAATTCAATTTTAATCAAACGTGGGTCATGTGACCTATCAAATTAAAGGAAAAAAATCCAAGGAATCCATTGGAGATGAAATCAGATAAAAATTCCTTGATTATAAAATAACTTTGGCTAAAATACAAAATTTCATATATTTTTGTTAATTTTGACATGTGACATTTAAATACTATGATATAATTTATATATAATCATATATATGTTAGTTATCATATAACCTTCAAATTCTATTAAAATATTTAATTATATTAAGTAAATAAAATAATTACACTTAATAGTCATTATTATTTATTATTTTGATAATTCAAATGCTATATATGAAATATATAATTGAATATAAATTAGATTGAGATTTATATAAATTAAAATAATTTGTTAAGTTGTGAGCAAATTAATTCATGCCAATGAACTCATATGAATTTCTAAGATAGTTATAAATGCATATAACCTAAAATATTGTATCTTGAGCTTCACATTATCTATTTTGATTTATCTTTCATTCTTCTACTCTTGCAATTTCCTCAAACATATCATGTGAGATGTATTGGATAATTAACAATTGATATATCAAACACATAAAAATATTCATTAACATCCAAATATTCGTTATATCATCAAAATCGATGGACAATATTTAAAGCCAACAATAATGCCTTTGTCTATTTTGACATTACACCCATTCTTATCGAGCATCCCTATAGAGATAAGGTTTCTTTTAAGATCAGGAACATACCTTACTCCATTCAGGATTCTGTTACAGCCATCAAACATCTTGATAGTGATTGATCTTTCCCCATAATTTTGCAGCCTTATTTTCTCCAAGCAAAACCATGCCTCCATCACTCTTTTTCAGGTTATGAAACCATTCTTCATTTGGGTTCATATGAAAAGAACAACCAAAGTCTAATAACCACTAACTTCCAGAATCCTTTACTGATACAACCAACACATTTGAAGATTCGTAGCCATCTAAACTTGTAACTACAGCAGCTTTTCCTTCTTTAGATGACTTATCTCCTGCCACTTTTTTCTTTTCGGACAATTTCTAAATAATTGACCTTTGTGGCGATGATAACACTTTCTTGATACTTTAGATCTTGATCTAGATTTAGGACGACGACCTTTACCATTTCTGTGTTCAGTTCTTCCTCTAACATTCAAGCTTTCACAATTTTTCTCTTCTTTAAATTCAATTTTTTTTTTAAAAAACTCTTTTGACAGAAGGATTAATTTCACCCGTCATTGTCAATGTTTGCTTTCAATATAATATTGTGTCAACAATGTGTTCATATGACTTCGATAAAGAATTAAGCACTTAGTTACAACCATGTCAAAAGAAAATTCAGAATTACAACTAAAATATTTATTTTAAATGGCCCTGCATAAAATTTGAACCATTCGAATATCAATAAATTTATTATTCAGAGAGAATCTGATAAAATTTATTATTCATCAGAGAGAATCTGATAAAATTTTAAATGGCCCTGCATAAAATTTATTATTCATCAGAGAGAATCTGATAAAATTTGAACCATTCGAATATCAATAAATTTATTTTAAATGGCCCTGCATGCATGAATATTGCTTGTTTGGGTTTCCAGATTCCTCTTCATCTTACCAGTGGTATAAGCAAGTACTCGATATATATGAGCTGAAAATTAACAGAAGTATGTTATAATAATAAATTAAAATATTTCTGTAACTTAAATATATCAAAAATACTCCTCTATAGGTAAGCACATACTCCATATATATATATATATGAAATATGAAATACTCCTTAAAACCTTACCTTCCAAATTAACATATAAAACGATTTTATTTGATCTTCACTTCTCAGGTCGATGGAGTTAGCACGCTTCCAAATAGTTGAGGCAAGGACTGTGTGGCTTAGAACCTGCATATATTATTTGATGATAATAATATTGAGGATCAGAATGAAAACTATTTACAAACAATTATATATAATTAATTAATTTCATACTGTTATAATCTTGCTCCACAGAGGAACAGCAGTTGCTCCAAACACTAGTGCAGCAGCATAAGCCATCTCAAAAAGGTATATGCAAATCCAAAATACCTGCATAATCATAATTAAACAGCCAGATTAACAGCTTATTAATAACCATAATCAATAAGTTTATAGAGTATTTAACTATGTCTTTCTACTTATTATTATGACTAACCCTCTTTTTACCAAGGCGAGATGCTAAAGAATTGATGCCATATTTTACATCCCCCTCAATGTCAGGTATATCCTGTAAAAATATATATTTCATTATTGTCATAAAAGGCTAGAAAATGTCACAATATTTATCTAAAGAAGAGAATTAAGGAATTATTTAGTCAAATCAGTTTTATTTTTTATTTTATTTTAGTTATGTTTCTGATGCAAAAAATTTTATTTTTGATAGTGATAATACTTATTTAATAAAAATTTAGTTAATTTTAAACTGATAAAAAAATAAAAAAATACTTATAAAATAAACAAATTAAAAACAGAAACATAAAATAAAATTGATCCCAAATAATTTCAGAATAAAAACATTAATCCATAAATATTTTTTGTCACTAAAATTACCTTAAATATTGACACAGCAACAAAGAATAAGCTCAGCACTATGAGTCCAAACATCAATGATCTTGGGAAGCTTGCATATCTTTTGAAAATAAAATCTGTAAAAAATCATGAATATCTATCTAATTATGATATTAATTTCAACAAATTAAGTATTTCAATCATCATCAAAATATTTAAAAAAAAAAAATCCTATGTCATGTTAAAATATTATGAAACCTGCATGTGAAGGTAAATTGTTGACTGAGCTACTAATGCACGTGCAATAAGCAGAGTCATTGCAGCTCCTACTGTAGATCGCTTCCATCTTAAAAAAGGTAGCTGTCATGAGTTCAATAGTAAAAATTTAAAGTTAATAATATATTGAATAGGCAGATGCAAGAATAAAATTAGGGATTAATGCCCAAAATAATGGCTTTGAACCAACAGCATATGATATTCCATAAGCCTGGAAAATTTAGGAAAGGTCTATGTTATATATATATATGTATATATATATATATATATATATATATATATCATATGTTCATGTTCATATTTATTAGATAGTTGCATTCTAATGCAAGCCTACCATTTAAATATTGCATAGTACATAGAACTTTTTTGTACTTATTAAACTCTTTAATATTATTTGAAACACAAGTTAGCACAATCCATTAATTGAATCATTCATAAAAAAACTTGCAATAATATCAATAGTGATGAAGATTCAAAATTTCCTTCGGAATATCCATAGCTATCTAAAATGATTGTTAAAGATTCATTTTTTCCCTTTTTTTGTTTTTTATTTTAATTTTATTAGGAAAAAAACAATTCATCATTCTCCATTTAATTATTTTGGTATTAAAAAATGCATTGGTTTTGCCATCTGTCTGTGGGCTCTGAAAATCCGCCACCGATCTCTCGATAAGTATTTGAATTGAAGAGAGTGATTTGAAGTGTCGGTGTAATTTTTAAAAGGCAGATGGAATAGTAAGACACTACCCAGAGATTTCGTCCTCATTTGGTGAGGACTTTAGATCTAGCTCAGATTTCTATGAGCAAGCCCCAGAAGTTAATTACTCCTCCCAATAAGTGAGAGAAAACTTACGATTAAGGCTAGTTAGACCACTTAATGCGTAAGAAGAAAGATGTAGAGTTTTAGAATTTAAGATTTATAAAATTTATCATTTCAGCTTAAACCGGATGGTTGGGGGAATGATGACATGTCTGATCTAGATCTTATGGTTCCGTCATCCCGGGCAATCGCAGTCCCTAGTCTACTTAGTCAAAGGAGATAGTCGACCCAACCTGATAGAAGGATCCTCATCAGCAACACATGGGCTACGTCGTCCAAGAAATCCTTTTAGACCTGGGGTGGTGTTTGTCTAAGGAGACAGTCCTAAGTCTACCTTAGCTGACAGAGGGTTGTTTGTCTTATCAAGTATATCCTATGATTCACAACTCAATTGACAGAGCCGTTGGGGAGCATATGGGCTACGGTCGTGATCGTAATATAATGGAGCCTTACTGGTCAAACCACTCGATCAGAGGACTTTGGTCTAACTACTTTATCTGTGGACCCTACTGGCCAAGCCACGCAGTCAGAGGACACGGGTCACATCCTTACTGGCGTGAGATTGATTGAGAGTGAACATAGTAGAACACTTGATTTAACATTGGCTCCTTTATGAGCTAGAGTTTTCTTAATTTGTCACCCCCGACAAACAGTTGTGGAAGGTAGACAGATTAAGTTTTGATTTAAGCATTTAATGATAAAATTCTATTTAAACAGTTTCAGATTGCTACTTAAAAATTGATTAATTAGAATATGTTTAAGAGCTTTAGATCTTGTCAACTCTGTTTAACTGCTAATAGAGGATTAGATCTACTATCACCTGACAGAATCAGTTTCTTAGATATTTCACTGATTTGAAACTATTATTATAAGTTTTTAGGTTTTGTTAATCCGGACCCAGTCCTAAGACTAAATCGAAAAGCAACCTACGCAGCATCCTCAAACACTTGACTTTAAGCATTCAGCGTAGTGTCGGAGCCCATGCAAGTGTATTTATAAATTTAGATAATTTTTATTTCTAATTTATGAGATTGATTTAGATTTTCATTTAATTCCAACTTTAGCCTGCTTTTCAGACATTAAAATTTGCACTTGAAATCTCTATGTTCGAGCAGATGTAGCATTTATAGCTTAGCTAATTTCATCTAATTAATAAAATCATTGATTTTAAAAATTATAATTATAATAAAATTGCTTAATTTGATCGAATGAAGCCCTATGATTTTTGTAGATTTTAGTTTAGTATCCCTTCTGTTTGCTTGTACAAAGAGTTGTAGATCCAGTGGCAATTTTTGTTTTAAAGCTACAGGTTCAAAGGATAATTTAGTTTATTATTTTAAAAGAAGATTCACCCTTCAAAGTAATTCTCATTTTCCCCCTCTTTTTATTCAAACTTTCCTACATTCATTTTCCCCCTCTTTTTGATGTTTGATACTTTTAGTTTAGATTTAGTTGTAGGTTTCCTTACTTAGCGTTCTTAAGTCAGTTCATTTTAGTCTCCCATTTTTTCTAAGTCAAAAAATTTGATGCAATTTTAGCCTCTCTTCATCCCGCAGGGGTGATCGACAATTTTCATCTCATCGCACCCTCTTGAGCACAATGAGGCCTTCAAACCTACAAAGAAACACAAGCATGTATATATATCCACATTCACACATCACACATGTTCTGACTCATTTTTTTGCGCAAAGATCGGGAAAGAGATGGGGTTGGATATGCCGAAAACTAAGAGAAGAACCCGCCTCTTGACGGTGTTGCTTCTATGGCTACAACGAGGCAAATTTGAAGAGGTAATGCAAGGAATGCGACACCAAAAACTGAAAGAAGAACCCGCCTCTTGACGGAGTTGCTTCCTCCATTTATGGTGAAGCAAAAATTGAAGAGGTGATGCAAGGAATGCGATGCCAGAAACCGAAAAAAGAACTCGCCTCTTGATGGTGTTGCTTCCTTCTATTGCGATGAAGCAAAGATTGGAAGGATAATGCTAGGAGTGTGACGCTGGAAACCAAAAGAAGAACCCGCCTCTTGACGGTGTTCTTCCCCAGTTTTGGCGAAGCGAGATTTTCAGATTTTGGCAAAGCGGAATTTGAAATTCGGATTAGAAAAAATGAGGGAAAGGGAGGGGACCTTATCGTCAATTTTTATCTCGTCACGCTCTGATGACGTGACGTAGAATTAAAGCCAAAATTGAAGGCTTTCCTACAGTAAGTATCTCTGTACAAATCATTTCTCTAGCTCGAGAAACAACCAGATTGGCAGCAGTATAAGCTAACTAAGAATGGTGTGAGGAATAATCTGGGGTGAACCTTAGCAACACATCTAACCTCCTCGAACCACTTGGCTCCAGTTTGCCAAATAATGAATCTGCTCTTATACTTTGCCAACATATCATAGCAAAGATCCAAGAAAGCAAGATTCATGGCATTGGCTCTGGTTGAACCCCCAAGCACGAGAGCCACTTGAGCTCTCTCATCTGAATTCATGTCGCCAGATTTGGGAAAGAAATGCAACCTAGCCTCGTCCTTGGACACACCCCCGCCGGAGCCATCACTGAGGCGATGAGGGTTTCTGCAAACCACACACTTGTCTTTGGGAAAATACTTTATACAAGCATTGAATGCAAGGAAGATTTTCTGATAGTGCAAGCATGATTCTGGGTAATTTTGCTCTTAGATTATGAGCATTATTATTGTTGCATGCTAGAAAACCAGTTGAGGTAAAGTAAAAGTTTACGCCTTAGCCTTTTTGTGAAATCCAACACACACAGGTATTTAAAGAGTGAACAAGAAAACTCCAGAATTTTTACGTGAAAAACCTCGAAAAGAGGGAAACCACTGCCCAAAAAAGCTTCCACTATATATTTATTTTGAGTACAAGTTTTCCGATAACGAGATTACATAATTGTATAGAAGGGTGACAATGAGAATCCCAAAATCGACAACAACGTACCATATAGTCTTCGTTGTAGTTGCTAGTGGTAGCAAATGATGGTGAACAATGGAATAGCCAATGATGAAGGTCATCAAGATGATGGAGAGGACACGACATCATCGATGGCGGTGGCGGCCGACGGCGTGGGCGGTCAACGGCGTGACACGAAAGTGGTGGCACGATTATGCCGAGGATTTTCAAGCTTTAAAGCTCTCTCTCTTGCTTGGCCTCCCTTAAATGAGGAATGAGAGGCTATTTATAGATTGGAGGAGTGCCTCTCAAATACATGTAAAATCAACCACCTCTCCATCGGACGCTCATGATGATTCCCTTGATCATATGATGTATTTTTGTATTTGAATGCTCAAATGAAGTCGTAATTATGAGATTCGCTCATCGAGACGCTCGATTTGACTATAAACACTCCATGTTTGAGAGTTATTTAGTGATTTAACTGACATCCGAGAGTTTCCAAGGATATTTTAAGTGCTTGATCTCGACGCCAACTTCGGATACTTTTTAGCATCAAGATTCATGCTGAAGTTATATTTTAAGTGTCATATCGTTCTATTTTGGATGACATTATCTCAATCATCCAAAAATATATATATGTCAAATACTTGAAAATAGCAAATTCTTCAATGAAATTTGAGAGTCCATTAACCACACATTTTGAGAGAACAGATCTTCATGGGAGCACAAGATTATGACTACTAAAGAGATAGGTCATGTGTGTAGGTATGCGAAAAGTAAATTTTGAGGTTACTGACTCATCCCGAATGAAAGCGCCACAGCGCAGGCCATGGCGTCAGCGTAATACACACGATATGGTCATGCGAGACGAATATGAAGGCCATGACTACTGAGCAGCAGGCGACGCGTGGCATGTTCGGCCGGATCAGATCGCTGAACCGACGAAGTCGGTCGAGCCGAAGTGCTGCAAGACGGCGCTCAACGCTGGGTTGGGCGCTGTTGGCCGCTGAGCGGGGTCGCAATGGTGCGAAGGGACGCTGGGTGCTGAGCTGGTCTGGGATGAGTCGAACGCGGTGAGTTTGAGCGACGGTCCACGCAAGACGCGGCGACAACGACGCAGACGGGTTGCCGCTCCTGCTCGGGCAAAATGCTCCATTTCGCCCATTTTGAGCGATTTTGGGCGATTTTGGATGATTTTTGCCAGTTTTTAACCTTTTTGCCCTTATAAGGGGTCTATAAAAACCCCCCTAGGGCCAAAGGAGAAGGCACCTTCTCTTCTTCTTGAGAGAAGGTCATTTGGAGGCTATCAAAGCTCAGAATACTCAGTTTTCCCTCAAAAGAGGTGTTAACCGACCTCGGACCCACCAAGTTCAAGGCGATCAAGACCCGTAGTTCATAATGGCTCAATTTTCCCTCGAAAGAGGTGTCAACGACCTCCTTGACCGGAGGCGATCAAAACTCGTAATATGACAAGGCACCGTTTTCTCTCGAAGAGGTGTCAACTAACCGCCGACGACCGATTTGAGGTGATCAAGGCCCGTAGTTCATATGACAAGGCTCCAGTTTTCTCTCGAAAGAGGTGTCAACTAACCTCGTTAGATCGATCGGGTTCGGAGGCAATCAAAGAGACGATAACCGGAGATGGGGGTTGACGGCGATGCTCGACGATGGTGGCCGGTGATAATGGTTGGTGGCGGTGACCAACGATGATAGTCGGCGGTAGTGGGTGCCAGAACTGGGTGGTGACCGCCACGCGGTGGGGCCACGGGGTCGGCAAAGCAGCGACGGCAGAATGACGGTGGCACACATCGGCAATAACGGGGATGATCGGTGATGATGGTGGTGACCGGCAAAGATTGCCGACGATGGTCGGCAGGACCTGAGGCGGACCGGCCATCGGGCTGTGGAAACCGGCGATATCGAGGGATGACCGATGATGGTGGTGACCGAAAAAAATTGCCGGTGATGGTCGGCGGTGGTGACCGCACGGTGGTTACGCCGATAGTGGTCGGCAACGAACCAATGGTAGTGATGGCGAGCATCGCGATGATAGACGGCTGATGGTGGTGACGCGAAGATTGCGATGATGGTCGGCGAATGGCCATGCAGCGAGGTGACGGGCTACGTGGTTGGAGCGACGGGGTGGTCAAGTAACCGGAGACGAAGTCAATGGTGGTAGCGCGAGGATGACCGCGATGGCGCGGACCGAAATTGCATAGTCGGCCGCGGGCGGACCGAACGATGAGGATTTTTGACCTATCCGAGGTTGTTTGTGAGAGTGTGACTTGATGGCATTAAACCGATGACGTTAACCTGTGTGGAAGAGGCTGTGGGAAGTCCACCAATGACCTTTTGACCTATCCTAGGTTATTTGTTAGAGTCTTTGCTCGATGACGTTAACCTATGTGGAAGAAGTTGAATTGAATCCGCTGAGAATTTTTGACCTATCCGAGGTTGTTTGTCAGAGTGTTACTCAATGACGCAACGAGGTCAAATTGAACGAGAATTTTGACCCATCCGAGGTTGTTTATCAGAGTGTTACCATGACGTTAACCTGTATGGAAGAGGTTGAATTGAATCCGCTGAGGATTTTTGACCTATCCGAGATTGTTTATCAGGGTGTTACCCGATGACGTTAACTTGTATGGAAGAGGTCAAATTAAATCCGCTGAGGATTTTGACCCATCCGAGATTGTTTATCAAAGTGTTACCCGATGACGTTAACCTTTATGGAAGAGGTTGAATTGAATCTGCTGAGGATTTTGACCCATCCGAGGTTATTTATTAGAGTGTTACCCGATGACGTTAACCTATATGGAAGAGGTTGAATTGAATCCGCTGAGGATTTTTGACCTATCTGAGGTTATTTATCAGAGTGTGACTCGATAGCGTTAACCTATATGGAAGAGGTTGAATTGAATCCGCTGAGGATTTTGACCCATCCGAGGTTATTTATCAGAGTATTACCGATGACATTAACCTATGTGGAAGAGGTTGAATTGAATCCGCTGAGAATTTTTGACCTATCCGAGGTTGTTTGTCAGGGTGTTACCCGATGACTTTAACCTGTATGGAAGAGGTCGTGGGAAGTCCACCAAGGACCTTTTGACCTAAGTTGTTTTGAGTGTTACCCAATGACATTAACCTGTATGGAAGAGGTCGAATTGAATCCGCTGAGGATTTTTGACCTATCCGAGGTTGTTTGTCAGGGTGTTACCCGATGACGTTAACCTGTATGGAAGAGGTCATGGGAAGTACACCAAGGACCTTTTGACCTATCCTAGGTTGTTTGTGAGAGTGTTACCCGATGACGTTAACCTGTATGGAAGATGTCAAATTAAAACATCCATTTGTGGTTGTATCCAAAGTTGCTCCTTAACCCTGGTCTTATTTTTCCATGAGTATGATTGGAAAAATATAATTTGCGAAGCTATATCTCTTCTCAATGTTGAAATATCCTCCAACTTTGACTTATTTCTTGGGATGGTAATCAATTAGATGCTTAAAATATTAACATGGGCGATCTTCTAAGATTAAGAGTTGCCCCCCAGTTTTTGATAAAATCTGAAGGAATGAAGTCTGATGAATCTTTATTCTTCTCTTGCGCTCCTTAAAAGCTTGAAATGCTCCACCTCGATGGTGGTTTTGATCTTGTTGGAAACTTGGTCATCAAGATGAAATAATGGGAATCGTTTCCCAAATGGCAAACCATGCTAAAAACCACAAGAGTAAAAGTTTAGCCTTGTGTAAATCCAACACACATGTGTGTATTTAAAGAGTGAACAAAAACTCCAAAATGAAAATCTAAAAAGAGGAAAACCATGGGGCAGCTAAAAAAAAGCTTCCACTATATATTTGTTTTAGAGTACAAGTTTTCCCAATAATGGGATTACATAATTGTAAATGAGAAGGGCTGACAATGAGAATCCCAAAATCAGACAACAACAGCCATATAGTCACGTTCAGGTTGTAACAGTTGCTAGTGGTAGCAAATGATGGTTAACAACAGGGAATAGCCACTGACAATGAAGGTCATCATGATGGAGACCAACGGAGATTGACGACGGTGAGGATCAACGGTGGCGACTGATGATGGCGGCCGGCGGCGGTGGTTGGTAACCAACGGGGGTGGTCGATGACCGTCGAGTGGTGGCCCGATTATGCCTGGAGGATTTTCAAGCTTTAGAGATCTCTCCTCTCTCTTGCTTGGCCTCCCCTTATATGAGGAATGAGGGGCAATTTATAGATTGGAGGAGTGGCGTCTCTGTAAAAACATGTAAAATCTGAACCACTCCTCTCCATCGGACGACTCATGATGATTTTCTTGATCATATGATGTATTTTGTGTATTTGAATGCTCAAATGAAGTCAGAATTATGAGATCTTAGGCTCATTAGATTCGGCTCATCAAGACACTCGATTTTACTATAAACACTCCATGTTTGAGAGTTATTTAGAGATTTAACTGACATCCGAGAGTTTCCAAGGATATTTTAAGTGCTTGATCTCAATCAGTTTCAACTTCAGATCAGCTTGCTTTTAGCAACAAGATTCATGCTTCGACTAGTAGTATTTTAAGTGCCATATCAGTTGGTGGAAATGCGGGGTACCGATCCCCTCTCTCACATGCCAAATGAGCGCTCTACCATCTGAGCTACATCCCCTTGATTGCCTCTGAATGACCCTCACTCAAGAATAAGAGAAGCACTAGAGTGTTGAAGAAGTGTGCCTTCTCCCTTGGCCCTAGGGGGGTTTTTATAGACCCCTTCTAGGGGCAAAAGGGTAAAAAATCATCAAAACCGCCTAAATCAAACCACTATTTGGGCCCACTGGCTGGGCTGCTGCTGCACATACCACCACCGACGCTGCCACACTGCATGGCTCAGCCACTCGCTTCCACGACCCGCCGAGGTTACCGCCGACCCACCGCTCAACCAGTGCATGGCGTGAGCCTGCGTGGCCTGTTGCGCTCCACGCCTGGCTTTCGCCACTAGCGCCGTCATTTCGGATGAGTCAGAATCCTCACACAAGATACCTACACGCCCCTCAATCTGTTTCAGTAGTTATAATCTTGTGCTTCTATGAAAATCTGTTCTCTTAAAATGTGTCGTTAATGGACCCTCAAATTTCATTGAAGAATTTGCTATTTTCAAGTATTTGACATATATTTTTGGATGATTGAGATAATATCATCCAAAAATAGGGAAATATGACACTTAAAATACTAGTCACCAATCTTGATGTTAAAAGCATGCTGATCCGAAGTTGAAACTGGTCGAGATCAAGCTCTTAAAATATCCTTAGAAACTTTGGGATATCAGTTAAATCTCTAAATAGCTCTCAAATATAAAGTGTTTATAGTCAAATCGAGCGTCTCGACGAGCTGAATCCAACAAGTTCAAGATCTTACAATTCTGACTTCATTTGAGCATTCAAATACTTAAAATACATCAAATGATCAAAGGAATCATTCTGAGCAGTCCGATGAAGTGGAGTGGTTCGGATTTTGCATGTATTTACAGAGACGCCACCTCTCCAATCTATAAATAGCCCCTCATTCTTCATATGAGGGGAGCCAAGAAGGTGAGAGGAGAGAGCCCTAAAGCTTGAAGATCCTCCAAGCCACCAGCCACCACGCGTGCCAACCACCCGTCACCGCCGCTGGCCGTCATTGATCGCCGTCGACCATCGCCGGTTATCATCGCCGACCACTACCGCCGATCATCGTCGTCAACATCATCATCAACATCGTCGTCAACATCGTCTATTACTAGCAATTGTTGTTCCCTTCTCACATACTATTTTGTAATCTCGTCATCGGAAAGATCCTGTACTCTAAAAGAAATACAAAGTGGAAGATTTTCGCTAGGCTAGGCCCTGTGGTTTTTCCCTCTTTTCGAGGTTTTTCCACGTAAAAATTTTGGAGTTTTCTTGTTCGCTCTTTAAATACCTGTGTGTGTGCTGGACTCCCCAAAGAAGCTAAGGCATAAACTTTTACTCTACCGCAATTGGTTTTCTAGCACGCAACAATCATTATTCCCGAGATGATGGTGGTGAAGTAGACGGGGGCGGAGACGTAGGCATTACACAATGAGTTTAGGGGAGGCGGAGAGGACTAGCTGGTTATGGAAAGAAGTTGAAGCGAAGGAGGAGATTGAGAGTGAGAGATCGGTTGGGAAGATGGAAGAAGTGGAAAAAATGGCCTCTATTTTCTTCATAGTTGAATCCGAAAAGTGCTTATAGTTTTCCCTTTCAACGAGAAAGAGAAGGAACAGCAGTAGTTGAGTTGAAGAGAGGAGGCAGCTGGTTATGAAGGGGAGAGCTCCACCGGGTAAAGGAAGAGGAGGAGAGTCGCGGAAGATGCTGAATCGCCGGGGGAGTAGAAAATAGGGATTTAAGGCATGATTTGAGTTTTAAATTATTTTAAAATTGAGTAATTGAGTTTTATATTAGATAATATATATATATATATATATATATATATATATATATATATATATATATATATATATATATATATAAGGTTATTCGATAAATTTGTCCATTTCGCAATCAGAGGCCGTTTGGTTCAAGTCGTTGTCAAATTGAGTCAACTTTAGCTCAAAATGCGCATCGCTTTCGACTACTCGACATTCATGCGGACTTATCCGAATTAAGTACGAATAGTCTTACCTAATAGATTTTGACATTTTGAAGCTAACGACGCAATCAATTTCACGAATGGAGGTCGTTTGACTTGTATCGGCGGCTCCTAACCTCGATATGTGTGCAAGCATGTTGATGACTCGAGCGCTTGATCAGTTGAGCATCAAGTTGTGCAATATTTATATCATGACCAGTTTTGACATTTGAATGCCATGGCAAAGTCCGTTCATCGATCAGAGATCATTTAGGTTGATTTTGGTGACGTCTAGTGCATTACAGCCTCAATTTGCGTGCTATCAGTTCAAATCATTCGATATTGGCACAGGCTCGTTCGAATTGAGCACGAACAATCTCATTTGATATTTTTTGATGTTTTGAAGCTAATGATTTGATCAATTTCATGAACGGGGGTTGTTCGAACATCGTCACAGCTTCTCGACTCCGATGTGCGCGTCGACACATTGATAGCTCGATCACTTTATTGATCGCTCTTTAGATTGTGCAATATTTATATCTTGATCAATTTTGATATTTTGAATGCAATGGTGAAGTTCGCTCATCGATCAGAGATCATTTTAACCATTTTCGGTAACGTTCAGTATTTTGAGCTCCGATTTGTGCACTGTCACTTTCGAAGTCCGTCGAATTCGATTTGTAGGCTTGAGTTGACTTATGACACATATATGGAGGTCAACAAATGCCCCCCCCCCAACAAATGTGATTTGTGCATGGAGCGAGTCACCTTTGTTGAAAAGTAGTTGACCTTTTGGGCTGGCCATATAAAATAATACCATATTCACCATTCGTCTGTAGAGTGTACCAAAGATGAAGCACATTAAAAAATAATGATTTGATTGAACAATGAATATATTGAAGGCTTAAAAAAGAAAAAAGAAAATGAAAACCATGCGTTCAGTTGCTACATAATAAATAAAATCAAAGTTTATAAGCTTAATTACCGATAAGAAAAGTAGAAATTGCAATACCCATTGCATAACTTATCTCGCAAGTGGGAGATTAGGCTTGTTAACCTAAACAAAATTTAATAGAACAAGTTATATATGATCAACCACCACTATTTATGCAGAAATTAGTTTAGATGTTGTTGAGTGTATATACATATATATATATATATATATATATTATATATAAACTTTTATCCCACTATGTGGGGACGGCTACATGAATCTTTCTTTTCTATTGTATCCTATTAAATGTCAAAATCTCATTTAATTCTAATAAAATAAGATCATTTTTTTATATTACTTAATCAAGTCTTCTTAGGTCTATCTCTACCTTTCTTCGAATATGTAAAATCTAATACATCTACTATTCTAATTTGATCATTAGATGGCTAATGTTTTATGTGACTAAACCATCTAAAGCAACTCTCTTGAATCTTATATGGCGTTGGAGTTACTCTAACCTTTTCACTTATATATATGCTTTACATTTTGTCTCTAATTGTAAATCCACTCATCCACCTGAACATCCTCATCTCTACAACACTTGATTTTATGCTTCTCTTTCATTCTCCAACATTTCGCTCCATAAATTCTTACAGGCTTTACCACCATCTTATAATTTTTTTTTAAAGTCAAAGCAATACTTTTCTATCACATAATAATATGCCAGATGCATTCCTCCACTTCAACCATCCAACTTGAATTCTACTAATAACATCTTCATATATTTCACCGTCATTTTGAACAATCGATACGAGATATCTAAAATGCCCGGTCTTTTTAACCACTCAATTGCCCAATGTCACCACTCCACAACTAAAATTATACTCTATATAATTTGTTCTAAATCCACTTAAACGGAAGACTTTAGATTCTAATATTGACCTCCATAACTCAAGTTTCTCTTGAACTTTCTCTTTAACCTTCTCAACAAGAAGAATAAGAAGAATATCATTAGCAAAAAAACATACGCTAAGGTACATCCTTTTTATAAATTTCTAGTAAGAATATTCATAACTAAAGCAAAAAAAATATGGACTTAAAGTCGATTCTTGATGTAATCCAATTGAATTAAGAAAATACTTAGTTAATCTTCCATTTGATATACCTATCCGTAATGACTTGAATATAAGCAATATCAACTCCCTTCTTCAAAGCACTTCTCTTGAAACTTTATCATATGCTTTCTCTACTTGAACAAATATCATATGTAGATCCTCCTTCTCTCTATACTTCTCCATCAAACCTATCAATAAATGTATAACATTCACATTGCCTATTGTTCTCAACATATATATATATATATATATATATATATATATATATATATATATATATATATATATATATATATATATATATATATATATATATATATGTACCTCTTATGCTATCATATTGTTTTGGACATTGATTGCATATTTTTTCCTCATCATCATCAGTGCCTCTCAATCATCTTTGTTTAAGATATTTGAGAGAATTTAATGACAAATTCATACATATAATATATATACAAATTTTGAACTCACTTGTCAAATAGAATGAATGTTCTCAAATATTAAAAGTGTTGTATTGCACCAACATATAATATAAAAATCTTTTTATTTTTAATCCATCAAGAAGTTTGAAATGGCGATAAGGTAATTTCCTAACATCGTTTTAGAGATAACAAGGTAATTGAATACAATTTGTTTTTAAGTATTTTACGTATTAAGGGGCTCTTTGGGATCAATTTTATTTTGTAATTTTTATTTTTATTTTTATGTAATTTTTAAAAATATGCTTATTTGATGTATTTTTTTATATATTTTTTATTATTTTAATAATAAATAATATTATTTTTAAAAATATTTAAAAATAGCTTTTAAATGTTTAGAATATTTTTAGAAAATAATAATAATCATCAAATATATTTATTTTAAAACAAAATATAAATAAAATAAAATAAAATTATAAAACAAAAAAATAAAAAAAATATATCCCAAACAGCCCCAAAGCTTTTTTTTTTGATATGTTTCTTTTCGAATAAGGTTGATAATTCGATATATAAATTTAATAAAATTAATAAGTTAATATTTATGATATATTTAATAAATAGTTTCTTTATTTGTTCCTACATGAGCGGACCCAATTGGCCTGAAAATTTTTATTTTATTTAATAGGATTATGAATTTTATAATTTTGCATATTAATATCAGTCTAAAAAATATTTATTTTACTCAATTAGTTGAGAATTTTTATTTTTTTACATTATATATATATATATATATATATATATATATATATATATATATATATATATATATATACATATATATATTGTGCTAATCATACATGAATGTTTGGCATAATAATAATATTTTTTTTTAGGCCTTGATATGACCGATCCTCGTTGACACTAATCTTGACGGCAACATCTCGAAATCAACCCGGTCAGATCGGACTTAAAATATCAAAAACTGACATCAATTAAATTCCAAACGCTCTCAACATGGAAATAGTCAAACGCGTCTTGACGCGTCAACAAGTCAAAGATCTTACAATTCACTTCATTGAGCATTAAAATACAAATACATCATATGATCGAATCATCATGAGCCGTCCATTGGAGGTTCGATTTTGCATTTATTGAGAGACGTCCTCCAATCTATAAATAATTCCTCATATAGGAGGCAAGCAAGAGAGAGAAAAATCAAATACCCGCCAGGTCACCGCCATTGCCGAAAGATCATCACCAAACATCGCCGCCAACATTGTCCCGAACAGTCAACATCGCCGAACATTTCCGCAATCGCCCCTTTCATATATACAATTGAATCCCGATCGGAAGATATTGTACAACAAATACATAGTGAAAGCTTTTCTTGGCTGCATGGTTTCCTCTTTTGAGGTTTTCACGTATTTTGGAGTTTATTCACTCTTAAAATACCTTGTGTGTTTCGGATTTCCCAACTGTTGGCTCAAAAAACTTTTACTCTAATCGACCGGTTTTCTAGCGCATACTGCCCCAGGGAAAATGATCCATTATTTCATCTTCAGTTTCCACGTTTAACAAGATCAAAATCACCCATGGGTGAGCATTCTCTTAAAGAGCTGAAGAAGATCACCCATGTTAAGCATCTAATGATTTCCATCCGAAGAAACAAGTTAGTTGGAGGATATTTCAACATTGAGAAGAGATATAGCTTTGCAAATTATGTTTTCCACTCATACTCATGGAAAAGCGAGACCAAGGATGGAGCAACTTTGGCTACAACCACCGGATGTTTTAACTTCGACCTCTTCCATAGGTTAGCGTCATCGAAAGACTTCGACAACTAGGATGGGTCAAAAGGTCCTTGGTGGACTTCGACCTCTTCCATACAAGTTAACGTCATCGAGCAAGGACTCGACAAACAACCTAGGATGGGTCAAAGGTCCTTGGTGGACTTCTACGACCTCTTCCATACGAGTTAGCGTCATTGAATAGACTCGACAAACAACCTAGGATGGGTCAAAAGGTCCTTGGTGGACTTCGTGCGACCTCTTCCATACAGGTTAACGTCATTGAGCAAAGACTTTGACAAACAACCTAGGATAGGTCAAAAGGTCCTTGGTGGACTTCCTACGACCTCTTCTATACAGGTTAACGTCATCGAGCAAAGACTCTGACAAACAACCTAGGATAGGTCAAAAGGTCCTTGGTGGACTTCCTACGACCTCTTCCATACAGGTTAACGTCATTGATCAAAGACTCTGACAAATAACCTAGGATAGGTCAAAAGGTTCTTGGTGGACTTCCTACGACCTCTTCCATACAGGTTAACGTCATCTAGCAAAGACTCTGACAAACAGCCTATGATAGGTCAAAGGGTCCTTGGTGGACTTCCCACGACCTCTTCCATACGAGTTAGCGTCGTGACAACAACCTAAGGTCAAAATTCTCAGCGGATTCAATTGACCTCTTATCTGAGTTATCGTCATTGGGTAACACTCGACAAACAACCTGGATGGGTCAAAATCCTCGGATTCAATTTGACCTCTTCCATACAGTTAGCATCATTGGGTAACACTCGACAAATCTCGGATGGGTCAAAATCTTGGCCGGATTGATTCAACCTCTTCCATGAGGTTAGCGTCGGGTAACACCCTGAGAAACAACCTCGGATAGGTCAAAAATTCTCAGCGGATTCAATTCGACCTCTTCCATACAAGTTAGCGTCATTGGGTAACACTCTGACAAATAACCTCGGATGGGTCAAAAATTCTCAGCAGATTCAATTCGACCTCTTCCATACAGGTTATCATCATTAGGTAACACTCTGACAAACAACCTCGGATGGGTCAAAAATCCTCAGCGGATTCAATTCGACCTCTTCCATGCAGGTTAGCATCATTGGGTAACACTCTGACAAACAACCTCGGATGGGTCAAAATCTTGAGATTGATTCCTCTTCCATACAGTTAGCGTCATGAGTAACACCACGATAAACAACTTGATAGGTCAAAATCCTCGGATTCAATTCGACCTCTTCCACAGTTAGCATCATTGGGTAACACTCGACAAACAACCGGATGGGTCAAAATCTCGGCGATTCAATTCGACCTCTTCCATACAGGTTAGCGTCATTGGGTAACACTCTGACAAACAACCGGATGGATCAAAATCCTCAGCGGATTCAATTCAACCTCTTCCACACATGTTAACATCATCGTGTTAACATCAATGAGCAAACACTTTGACAAACAACCTCGGATAGGTCAAAAATCCTCAACAGCGCGGTCGCGCCGTCGACTACGTCGCCGGTTATGCGCGACCGCATCGGACCAACCGCTGCCGACCATCACCGACAATCTTCACCGGTCATCACCATTGCGGTCATCGTGCGACTACCGGCTGATCGCCGATCGTGCCAATCGGCCTTGTCGTTGCGGTACGCCCGCGACAACCCCGTCGGCCGCCACCACATTGCCGACCATTTTTTGCGGTCCAGCAACGTCGGTCATCCCGTCGACTACGATGCTTGCCACCGCCGACTACCATTGCCGGTTCTGCGCCGACCCCGTCGGTACGCCAACCACTACGGTCGCAACCATCGTCGGCAATCTCCGCCGGTCACCACCATCGTCGCTGGTTATCCTCGCCGACCACCGTCGTCGGCCGCCATCATCAAGCATTGCCGTCAACCCTAGTCTCCGGTTATCGTCTCCTTGATCACCTCCAATCTCGGTTGGTCCGACGAGGTTAGTTAACACCTCTTTGAGGGAGCGAGCCGTATGAACTATGGGTCTTGATTGCCTCAGAACCGGTCGGTCCGGCGGTCGTTAACACCTCTTTCAAGGAAAGCGGAGCATTGCCATATGAACTACGGGTCTTGATGCCTCAAACCCGGTCGTCGGCGAGGTTAGTTAACCTCTTTCAAGGAAAGCGGGAGCTTGCGTATGAACTACGGGTCTTGATTGCCTCGATCCGGTCGGTCCGGCGAGGTTAGTTAACACCTCTTTCGAGGAAAAGCGGAGCCTTGCATGAACTACGGGTCTTGATACCGATCGGTCGGTCCGGCGAGGTTAGTTAACACCTCTTTGAAATTGGAGCCATATGAACTACGGGTCTTGATCGCCTCCGAACGACCTTCTCTCAAGAAGAAGAGAAGGTGCCTTCTCCCTTAGCCCTAGGGGGCTTTTTATAGACTCTTTTTAAGGGCAAAAGGGTAAAAAAGCATCCAAAACCGCCCAAAACCATCCAAAACCGTTCAAAACCACTCAAAATGGGCCAAAGCGGTGAAACGCCAAAAGCGGACGTTTGCTTTCGTGCTATAGCGCGCGTATGCGCGAGCGCCGAGCAGCGTGCGCGACGCGCATCGCCATTCGCGACCCTCAGCGTTCAGCGACCGCCGACCAGCGTCGTATTGACTCAGCAGCGTGACCACGTTCAGCGCTCCAACTTTGCGACTCGCCGTTCAGCTCTCGCCATTCGCCAAAGCTGCATCTTTTCGTTCAGGTCTATTCATACACACACAAAGGCTGACACTTTCACTTATAAAATGCAACAATTTCTTGCGGCCCTCGTAAACCAACCTAAAACCTTGTGCCCGCAAATGCTCATAAATTTCCGCATGGGTCCATAACCTCGAAATTTCATGCTCGCACATACCTACACATATTTGTGGTTGTGTATCTGCTTCCGTAGTCATAATCTTGTGCTTACATGAAGATCTGTTCTCTCAAAATAAGTGGTTAATGGACCTGCAGATTTCATTGAAGAATTTACTATTTTGAAGTACTTGGCACATATATTTTTTGATGATTGAGATAATATCATCCAAAAATAGAGCGATATGACCACGAAAATTCCTCTAGTCGAATCTTGGCAAAAGCAAGCTAATCAGTGAAATTGAAGATCAAGCACTTAAAATATCATTGGAAACTTTGAGACATCAGTTAAATTCCTAAAAGCTCTCAAATATAGAGTGTTTATAGTCAAATCGAGCGTCTCGACAAGCCGGTTCCAACAAGCCAAAGATCTTACAATTCTGACTTCATTTGAGCATATAAATACACAAAATACATCATATGATCGAGGGAATCATCATGAGCCGTCCGATTGGAGGAGTGGTTCGGATTTTGCATGTATTTACAGAGATGCCACTCCTCCAATCTATAAATAGCCCCTCATTCCTCATATGAGGGAGGCCAGCAAGAGAGGAGAGAGCTCTAAAGATCCTCCAAATTGTGCCACCACTTTCGGCGGTTGTCAACGCCGCCGCCTTCATCGGCCGCCACGGGATCCTCGCCGTCGTCGACCCCTGTTGCCGATCATCATCACCGACCACTATCGTCGACATCATCGTCAACATCATCATCAACATTGTCGTCAACATCGTCGTCAACATCATCGTCAACATCATCGTCAACATCGTCGTCAACATTGTCTGTTACTAGCAACTGTTGTCCCTTTCTCATATACATCGTAATCCGTGTCGGAAGATATTGTACTCTGGAATAGACATAGTGGAAGCTTTTTACTGGGCTAGGCCCCGTGGTTTTTCCCTCTTTTTGAGGTTTTTCACGTAAAAATTTTGGAGTTTTATTGTTCACTCTTAAAATACCTGTGTGTGTGTGCTGGATTTCCCAACGAAGCTAAGGCGAAAACTTTTACTCTACCGCAATTGGTTTTCTAGCACGCAACAGGCCTGATGAAGCCACTTCCTCCAAATGTCACATTTCTAAAAGTTAAAAACTAAAACATCTTTTACGGAGTACAAAATCAAAATGAAATCCAGGAATACTTCAAATAATGTATGAGCATTGAGGGAGAAAAGAAAGAATAAACTATCCCTCTATGGGTGATATCTTTAATGAGATTTTTCCTAAATATTTGAAATTTTAGAGATATTATATACTAAAAATTTCACAAAAATTAAAAGAGAAATTTAAAATTAAAATCACATAGAGTAATGTTAGAAACAGATTAACATCAAAATGATAATCCCAAGCATAAATTTAAAATGATATTATATGTTTAATTTTTTTTATTTGCTAAAAAGGATCATATAGACTTTAAATCACAAAAAAATTCCATACAATGTACCAAAAAGCTCTATATCATAAAGTTCTACACAATATATCTCGTGGCTACAGATTGATAAAAAAATTTTAATAATTGTTTTTTAGATGTCCCCAAGAGCGGCTAGGGTTTACTCCGGTCCTCCCCCCTCCATTGTTCTCCCCTCCTCCTTCCACCTTCAACCACAAATATTACGTTCCCCCACCCCCTCACATCTTCCCAGTCTGACCTCCGGCTAGGGCCAGAGGTCAGATCTTCCCCTTTCTCTGCTCTGATGGAGTCGATTTCACTTCTTAATTCCTCCGTTCCTCCTCTCTCAAATCTCCCCTTCAACCCTCTATTTTGGGAAACCCAATAGATACCCCCAACAGATCTACTTGTTGGAAAGACCTTCTTCTTGCACAAAATACCCAGAGTCAATCACTGCCCCTTTCATACATCCCCTCAGATTCGCAAGAAGTTTCCTTTTCTGAGGAAGAGCTCTGAAGGGCGAGAAAAGACTAACATTGATAGGATATGCAATAGGTAAAAGACCTTACTATGGATCCTTGTTGGTGGCCATCAGGAAGAAATGGCAGTTCAAAGGAAATTCGGAACTTCTAACCCTAGAGGGAGATTTCTTTCTATTTAAATTCTCATGTGCAGAAGACTATATTCATGTATGGAATAATGGTCCCTGCTTCCTAAATGGCCGCCCCTTTGTCTTTCAGAAATGGGCTTGGAATTTTAGGCCTTCAAAAGAGCAAATCACAGAACTTCCTATATGGATAAAGCTCCCCAATTTTCCACTTTGCTGTTAGAATGAAGCTAGATTTTCGAAAGTGGCGAGCAGGATAGGAGTTCCCCTGGCAGTGGATAACCTAACTGTATCTAAATCCAGAATCACTTTTGCACGTATTTGTGTACAGGTCACAACTTCCACCTCTCTACCTGATTCAATTCCTATTAATCTAAATGGGATGAAATTAAATCAAGCAATTGTCTATGACTGGAAGCCCTCGGCTTGTGCTAAGTGTAATACCTTTTCACATGAGGATAACTCTTGCCTGCATAAACCTGCAACCAATATCCCCCATCGGGGTAGTAGTAGAAGTAGAAAACCACAAAGAGAATTGAGGCAAGATCCACTTGTTGCTGAAAATAACACACAGAGTAAAGATCCTTCAAGCGATGCTCCCTCCACCTCCCATATAGAAGCTACTTCTTCACATGTGATTACAGAAGAGGAGCATATCCCACACATCCCTCCATCAATAGCTATCAATGATCTCAATCAATCCCCATACTATCACCTCAGATAGAGGAACCCCTTGAGACTGAAGAAGACCAAACATTACAGATCCTAATAATTTAGTGTGCGAGGATGTTGCGGGTTGCTTCCCGGTTTGGTCTTAGGATCAGGTCCGGGTTAATAAAACCTAAAAATCCAATAATATTATTATAAAAATTTCAACTCAGTAAAATATCTGAGAAGTTAATTCTGTCATATGACAGTAGATCTGATCCTCTATTATCTGAAATAATAAATTAAATGATCAAACAATACAATCACCCGATGATGGCTGTGTTGAATGATGATTTCAACATGAGGGGGTATTTTTATCAAAATCTGATTCTAATTTCAAATCAAATTAACTCAAATTAAGTATCAATCTAAAAATACTCAAATGAAATTCAATTTTTAAAATTTAAAGCTAAAATCCAATCCACCTTTAGCAACTGTTTGTTAAAGGTGACAAATTAAGAAAAAATCTATCTCACAAAGGAGCCAATGTCAAATCAAATATTCTACTATGTTCACTCTCAATCAATCTCATGCCAGTAAGACGTGGCCCATATCCTTTAACTACTTGGCTTGGCTAGTAGGCTCCACATATGATGCAGTTACGACCAGAGTCCTCTGATCGGGTAGTTTTCCCCAAATGACACAATTATATTATGATCATGACTATAGCCCGTATGCTCCCTAATGGCTCTGCCCTTCAAGTTGTGAATCATAGGGTACACCTGATAGGGCAAAAATCCCTCAGTCAGCTAAGGTAGACTTAAGATTGTCTCCTTAGATAAATACCATCCTAGGTCTACAAGGATTACTTGGACGACGTAACCCATGGCTGCTGATAAGAATCCTTCTATCAGGTTAGGTCAACTACCTCCTCTGACTAATAAACTAGGCACTGCGACATCCGGGAATGATGGAACCATGGGATCTAGATTGGGCACGTCATCATTCCACCAACAATCCACTTTAAGCTAAAATGGTGAATTTTATAAATTCTAAACAAGATATTCTAAAACTTCATATATTGCTACTATACTAGCCTTAATCGAAAGTTCTCTCTCAGTAGGTAATTAGCGGTGCTTGTATAAGAAATCTGGAACAAGATCTAAAGTCCTCACAAATGACGGTGAAATCTCTGGGTAGTGTCTTATTTACTATCTCATCTATCTTCAAAAAATTTCACCGATATAAAAGTATACTCTCTTCAATGTGAGAGGTCGGTGACAAATTTTTGGAGCCCACAAATATTTAAGTAAAATAAAATCAAAACAAAATTGAAGACACAAATAAAAAATTAACTACAACAATCTACAATATGAAAGTGATAAATTCGTATAATAAACATAAGTGCAGGTGTCAAATTTGAAATAATGAATAAAACCTAATGAATATTTGGGCAGTTGTATTTGCTTAAATAAGAACTTAGATCAAACACAAAGTAATATATGATTGGTGACAAACTTGAATTTTTAGTTTTAAGCAAGAGCGAACATGAATAAGATCTTATGAACATTCAAACAATATGATATTTTGTACCAAAAGAATTGAAATGATTTCGTGAGAATAAATGCTTACAAGAGATTCAAAAGCTTGCTCACAAGCATAACTATACAACTCGCCAACGATCATCAATGCTTTATTTTCAAAAAATACTTAGATTTACATTTGAGTGCAAGACTAAAACACATGAGACTTGTTGATTGTTATTTTCAAGCTAAAGTGAAAATCAAATGAAACTCATAAGAGATTTTCACTAAAGCCAAATAACTTATTAATAAGTATAACCAAGGCTTCTCAATAATAAATAAATCATATTTAAAAGAATAGTCATAAAGTCAATAGCTTGTCAATGAATATGAACAATCTCAAATAAACATCTAAATAATATCATACTTTGCATCAAAAGAATTTATAGGAGTTTTAATTCAGACAAGCCTACTAGGAGAAGATACATTAACTCATCTACAAACAAGAAAGAGTATTGAACAAACAAAAATAACAATGAACTTGAAGGCCTATCAAAAAAAAATAAATATAACTTAATAGCTCACATAGGAGCAAAAGCGAGACAAACTAGCCAATCAATGACCATAAACCAAATTTTGCTAAAAGATAAGATTTTGTTTAAATGACTAAACAAAACAAAGTGCCCAGATCATCATCGGATCTGTAATCTTTTTATGTATGCACACAAAAAATGATGCAAAATTAAAATTTGCATGCATAGAGCACTCAAAAATCTAAATCAGATGACTAAAGTGCATGCAAATAATTATAAAGTTGATAATTTTGCACACATCTTGTTGGTCCTTTCAATCCAAGCTCATTTAAAGTATAAAATGCCTGTATGTGCTTTATACATTGACTGCTCAATTAAATGGTCAAAGAATACCATGCATATTAGAAATAAAACTATCTTAACCATACGGGATATTTTTTTCAAGATTTTTTGAATGTATTAAAATAATCATCTCAAATTTAAGCCCTAATAAAATATTTAGAATTTTATAATCACTAAATGCCTAAAGGCAAATTCATAATTCATTAAGTCAAACAAACTTGTTGGCACCACCCTTATTTATCCTTAAAAGACTAACAATGAAAAATAAGGTAATTTCTAACATCGTTTTAGAGATAACAAGAAGTTAATTGAATACAATTTGTTTTTAAGTATTTTACATATTAAGGGGCTCTTTGGGATCAATTTTATTTTGTAATTTTAATTTTTATTTATATATATATATATTGCTAATCATACATGAATGTTTTGGCATAATAATAATAATTTTTTAGGCCTGATGAAGCCACTTCCTCCAAATGTCACATTTCTAAAAGTTAAAAACAAAAACATCTTTTATGGAGTACAAAATCAAAATGGAATCGAGGAATACTTCAAATAATGTATGAGCATTGAGGGGGAAAAGAAAGAATTTAGGATTTTAGAGATATTATATGCTAAGAATTTTTCAAAAATTAAAAGAGAAATTTAAAATTAAAATCACATAGAGTAATGTTAGAAATAGATTAACATCAAAATGATATTCCCAAGCATAAATTTAAAATGATATTATATGTTTAACTTTGTATTTGCTAATAAGGATCACATAGACTTTAAATCACGAAAAAATTCTATACAATGTACCAAAAAGTTCTATATGATAAAGTTCTACACAATATTTCATTTTTTTTCTTTTTTAGTTTTAACATTGAAGCGGTCAACCTTACACAGTTCAGACAAATGTATATGCCAATGGGAAAGGAGACAGAGAGCAGATGATCCACTCTGGTTTGATCCAGCTGCTGACTATGACACCTATTCTTTTCTCTATAAGATTATTAGTGGAGAGAGAGAGAGAGAGAGAGAGAGAGAGTTAGAGAGATGGGATATAATAACAGAATTTTTTTTTGGAAAGATTGAGGGCATAGCCCAGTTTAATTCCAAATGAAGAATGAACAAACCATATACAAAATCAAGGGACAACATACACCAGACCAAGTAAGGCTAGGGTATGTTACAAAAAAACTAACAAAGTCCATCTATTACAGACCAACAGAAAAATGAATATCTTGAAGCAGAAAAAAATTGTAACAATGTTAGAAGTCAGTAATATTAAAATTGTGCAAAAGTACAGAAGAAATATGCAAATCCCTAGAGCTTATGTATATGGTATTTTGCTACACTATCAATACTAACTTTCTGCTAGTCGGGTTGTGTGGGCACGATGTTCGGTAATGACCAACTGATTTGCATAAATTGCACATATGAGTGCTCTGTACTGCGCTCTCATCCATTGTGTTCCTATATCTACTTGATCGTTGATATCCCTAGAGCTAACATTGATATCCTCCAAGCACCTCCCAACCTTTTGCTCCTACTACAGTGCATGCGCCATTGACAAGATCTCCTAGGATTGCTATGTTGTGCACATATAATAGTAAAAAAATGTTGATTCAAAATAATGGTAAGAAACTAAACATTACTGAGTATTGACCAACCAGTTACTACAAACTGAAGCTCCTTCTTATTTTAGAAACACATACCTTCATATAGCTCAACTGGAACTTCGATGTCATCTGAAAAACTTTAATTATCAGATGGACTATCAAACACAATATTTGCATCCCAATCTTTTGTGGTTTGGCATGTGTGGACATAGTCATTATTGCAAATCATAGAATCATTTTTTGAAGAATTTCGGATTGAATGATTCTAAATAAGCTCGTGACCAACATTGGTGTCACATAAATTGGTATTACCAAGGAAAGAATCCTCTTCAGCATCTCTATCATCAGATGTATTGCTTGATTCGCTATTTATTATGTTGTATTCGTTATCAGACAGTACTCTAGATGCACTAGGTTGCTCATGCAATCATGTTTCAATAGGCAGCTGAGTTCTGTGTCAATAAAGTCAAAATCCTTAAAAAATAAAAGATAGGATGAACCATAAAATGAAGACACTAACACTGATGTTGAGGTAATTGCTAACCTTACTTATGAGTCATCATAGTAGTGTTGTGGTACAACAGCTGTTGACAAAGTAAAATCATGTGCATAATCAGATGAAACATTATGCTGCATGAGATCAGTATCAGTTGTAGTTGAAGCAGTACATTGTGGCTTGACTTCCACATAAAGAACTAATGTCTAATAGGAAGATTCATCTAGTACAATACTGCAGACTTTATCGTCAGAAATCGTAGATGTTATGTATCCCGCGCCGATAGGGAAATGACACATTAGCTCCACTATGAAGTTTTCTATGTCATAACGTAGAGATCTAAGCACTTTATATTTTAAATCTTCTAAGCTTGCATGACGCAAGACTCGCATTGGATGATTTTTGCCACTGACATAACTTGGAATAAATTGATCACCAACGATCAGTTGTCCATCATAGAAGAGGATCAAGGAAACGAGCTCCTGACTCATCCTAATATATGCTCAGCAACCAACCTATAGTGTTGAATGAACAAAATGCAAAACTGATATTTCACTAATATCAAAAATAATCCACTCAATTTCTAACGCATCCTAAAACAATTTTCAAACTCATCACTGTCAAACATATTGCATCACAAAATTAACTCAATTTCTAATGCATCCTAAAAATTAACTCATCACTCATCAAAATCACCAAAAAAACCCTAACTGAGAAAGAAGAAATTCAACCTTACTCATTCTTTAGATTCAAAGTACATACACAATCATCAAATCAAAGATTAACTTCCTCCTTTTACACAACCCAAAAAAATAAAATACTAGGGAAACTAAAAATATACCTTACAGGATGGGTCGTGGGAGTTGGAGCCGTGCGTAAGGAGCTAGAGCCGAGAGTCCTATGTGAACTTTCAGTGTGCGGTGGAGCCAGATTCTATAGGTGGAGCCGAGACTGAGTGATTCACGTGGGAAGAACTCTGTCGTCGTAGGGCCGTTGCGGGGTCGGGAAAGAAAAACTTGTGCACGAGGTCTACCACAACCGCAGGTGAATTAATTGCCCAATAATCGGTCGACTGGCTTTACCTAAAGCTAATCGACCGATTATCAGGTGACTAGCTTGGTAGCGGTCGCGATAATCGGTCGTGGCTCTAAGCCACCTCTGATCGGTGGCATTACTTATGGGGCCTCAGTACAAAATTTTTATATATATTTTTAAAATTATAATTAATATTTATTTAATATTTATTTTAAAAATTCTTCTTATAAGTATATATACTAAATTCATAGAAATGGCCAAATCAAATGATGTGTGGTCCTCAAACCCGAACTAAGCTAGCAATTGAGTATTTCTAGGCAGTGATGGATTTGAGAATTTTTAGGGCAGGCGAGGAGAATAATAGTACTCCTTATTTTAAAGGTGAAATGCATATAAAATTATATATATATATATATATATATATACAGAGAGAGAGAGAGAGAGAGAGAGAGTTAACATGTAGCATGAACATATGCAGTTTGAAATTTTTTTTGGAAAATTTGAGGGCAAAGCCCAATTTCATTCTAAGGTATAAGGTAACAAATTACAAATATAAGCTAACCAAGAGATGAAAGAAAACTGTAACAAGTTAACAGAAAGCACAACTAGCAGAGCAACAACTCAATGGACTCAGAGACCAAAACATAAAGTGGACAATACACAGTCAATTAAAAAAGCTACCAGCGGTTGACGACATCACCAATGGAACCAATCCATCTTGAAGAAAAAAAAGAGCCAGGTAAGAAATCTATTCGGGTTGTAGATCGGTCCATCCGGGAAGCACCAAAAGCTGCTAGAAGCCAAGGTATATAATTGAGCAGCACCTCTCTCATCATCGTCCATTCAAAAACCCACCCAGCATCATAGGAACCCATAAGCACTAGCTGACACCAAAATAGCAATTCCAGCACAAAGCAGAAAAAGAAACAACCTAAATAATAGTAGAGCCTAGCAGACACGAAGGAAAGATCAACGACCAACCCAAAGATAATCATCTTGAAGGCCAAAACAAGAGTTCCCAGCACAACTAGCAGAACAAAATGGCCCGAGAAACAGCAAGGCCCAGCAAACGCAACAAGATCTAAGACCCTGCAAGAATAATTCCCTATAGTCTGAACAAAAACTTCCAGCACAACAAGAAATTGCAGAATAAATAGCAGCAACCACTATGGAAGGAAACAGCCAGAAAAAACAAAACACCACCAAAACATCAACAGAAAGGCCAAAAGCAAAGAAGCAGAGCACAGAAAACTACCCCAACAATGGGGGATGATCAAGAATAACAGAGTTCCCAGAATTCCCAAAGTTTGTCCAAGTTTTTAGCATTCTTCTAACCTCAAGAGGCCAAGAGTCTTTCATAGGCCAACGACGAATTTTTGCTGCCACTTTAACTTTAATTATAAGAGATATGGAATTTAGAGAACAACATTGGTTAGAAAATAGCCTTTTATTCCTCTCATACCAAATAGAATAGATTGACACTACCACAATTAACAAGTAAAGTCTCTTCAAGACTTTATGATCCATAAGGGAAGCAGCTGATAGAATAGTATGAAGTGTCGGGTGGAAAAGAAAGAAACTACCATTAGGTAAGAGAAACCTGATGATGCTTAGAGAGTAGGGACATCCAAAGAATAGGTGAGCATGTGATTCCCTTTCAGAATTACAAAGAATGCAATCCAAGATAGAGCCAAGACCTCTTTGACAAAGCACATCAGAAGTTTTGAGACCATTTTGAATGACCATCCAACTAAAAATAGCAAAGTTTATAGCTTATCCTTTAAACCAAATATCATTTGACCAATTCACCGATAATAGAGAATCATACATATTCCTCAGGACATATTTATTCCCAAAATCAGTCTCACCATTCCAACGAATAGTGTCTTGCCCAGAATGTAAGGTAATTTGCATAATGATTTGTGCATAGTCCGAAAAACCCCTGTGGAATAATTCAGGTATTACCCAAGCACCATTCCTAATCAGCCCACTAAAGTAGATTCTTTAGGAAGGCGATGGGAAAGCTTCAGCCCCACACAACTCAAATATAGATTTACCTTTGCACTAGGGATCAAAGAAGAGGGAGAAGCGGCTACCATCACCAACAGTTTAAAGTAAATTCCTTTTAAATCTTGTGGCACAAAGATGAAGCTCTCTCCATAATGCTGAGGAGCGTTGAGCTTTTTCCCAAATAAACTCATATTTATTCCTGCTCCATTCAGCTAAGGATGAGGAATGATGGAGTAATTTCCACAAAACCTTAGTTTTGCATAAGACATTGAGGGTTTTTGATAGAAACCAAATCGGTGCCACCCTTGTCTATAGGTAAGGTTGTCTTAAACCACGAGATGGGGTGCATCTTTTTAACCGGTGCCACCCTTTTCTATAGTATAAGTGGAGTTAAGAATAGATGAGGTATGATGCTCAGTCATGTCCTCATTTAGGGCGGGATCAAGCTCATATGTATCTAAGGTGGGGGAGGGATTGTGCCGAAAGTTGATTAAGGTCATTTAACGAGGTTTGTATGTGTGGAGGGATGATCTCATGGAGAGCTTGCTCAACCAAGGAAGGGGGTTCTCATTAAGAATGGTTTGGGTAAAGTGAGAAGTAGTAGCAACTGTGGGAATGGTAGGGGCTGCACCCATGAGTGGTCGGGAGGGAAGGTTTTAGGCCTTTTGCTTCTACTACGTCCCCTTGCAGGAGGACGGGGGGATGGATTTAGTGGACTGCTTGAAGAATCATGGGAAAAGGTTGAGCACTTAGAACAAGCACTAGGTTTCTAATCATAAACAACGGGTTGCTCATACTTCACCCTATTTAGATTCAATAACACAAAGTCAGGGAGCGTGGAGGAAGGACGAACCTGAACACAGATACGGGCAAATGTAAGCCTAGATTTGGATGCCGTGAGGTTGTCCACTACAAGAGGAATCTCCACTTTGCTAGCGACTTTGGAGAATCCTCATCATTCCAGCAGCACAACGGAAGATTTGGAAGCTTAATCCACAACAAAATTTTGAAAAATTTTCCTTGATCGGTCTAAAATCCCAAGACCATTTCCTGAAAATGAACGGCCTTCCAATGAGGAAACAAGGGCCACTATCCCACACAAGATCAAAATCCTCCTTACAAGAGAAACGAAAAAGAAAGAAACCCCCCTACATTGTTAGCAAGTCAAGATGCCCTTTGAAAGATCACTTCCGTTTAATTGCGGCCAAAAGAGAACTATAGTATGGACGTTTACCAATCGCATGCCCGACAAGAGAGAGTTCCCATTCTTTTTGACCCTCCACAAGTTGACCTCGAGAATGAAACTTTGATCAAGAAGGGATGTAGGCTAATGAAACATTGTTTGAATTTTCCTGGTGTGAACTCAATGGTGCTTTCTAGTTACACAAGAAAGGGACGGTCGGGTGGGGTTGGGGGTGCGGGTTAGCCCTGGAGCCAGAGCCCAAGGCTAAGGAGAGATGAGGGAAGGAGGAAGTAGAAGCAAAATCCATTACCAAAGCCAAATGCTTGACTAGAACTAGGGCATAAAAAAATGGATCACGACCTCCGGCGAGATGGAGAAACAAGCGAAAATAGGCCAATCCACCAGAATAAACCACCGATTGAAAATTAAAGTGAGCAAACAAACCAGATATCCATTATTGAGCGACGGAAGAGGGAAACCCTAGAGCCGCCACCATTCTTTTATAATTTGAAATTTAATTTAAACTTATTTTAAAGCTAATCATAACATTATGTTATTATAATTATATATGGCACAGTACTGATAGCTAATCAAATTCACGAGACTAGATAAGACTAGACATAATAATTGGGTTGTTGGCACATTATGCTGGGCTTTAACTCAGAAAAAGCCAAATTTCATTGACCCCTCGACCAATCAACGTTCCAAGTAAAACTATATTTTCAACTCCTTAACTTAATTTCTCGTTGACCAATTCATCTAGTTATTTTATTGCACATATCATTTTTCTGTTCTATGTTAGTATTTTAAAAAATAAATTAAGACCAATATTTTAGTATACGGTATGATCCTCGCTTCAATTGAGCCTAAAGCTCAGAAATAAATAACTATCACATATGAATAGAAACAGAAAAATAAACATAATGATGCTATTAATTTATTATTTTCCTTAAATTGCTATCTTAACTTAACAATGTAGATTTTTTGCTCATATACAAAGAATATGACACTTTATTCTCTTATCAAATGGTTTGACTTTTCAATAACATCACTAAATTATTGTTATAATTGGCCTTATGGTCAGATGATTTGACCTCTTAATGACCCTATTAAATTTCACAATATGGTCCTATAATCAAGTGGTCTAGCTCCTAAGTGGCTACACTATATTACAGTCACACCTCATAAGTTCCTCAATAACTCGATCTCTTGAGTTGTGAATCATAGGACTAACTAACACCCTTATCAACTAGGTGACACCATGAGTGACACAATTATATTATAACCACAAAACCTTTTATCAACTAGGGTCAACTTAAAACTATCTCTTTATGCAAATACTCTTCCTTCCATATTGATAAGGTTGGTTTAGACATAGCAACTCATGACTATCAATAAAGATTCTTTTGAAGATTATAACATTAAAATTTTGATTTAATTATTATATAATTTTAAATTAGTTATGATATAACAAATTTTCCAAAATAAAAAAAGAACACAATTCAAATTTTTTATATGGTTTAGCATCTGCCTACATTCATGCTATAAAATATGAGGATATTTTGATATAAAAAAAGAAATTAAGGAAGATGGGATTACAACTTCAAAAATAATTTATATATTTATAATTATGCAATGATAAAATTCTAATGAATTTTCAAATTGAGTAATCGATATCTAAGTCTTTTTTAAGATATGAATTAAATAATTATCGTTAATAATTATTTAAAAGAAAATCCTATTTATTTTACCCTCTGTATTAACCGCCGCTTGTAAATAAAATAATGGAGACTTCATCAAACTGCTCGATTAATACAAAAGATAAGTCCAAGCGTTGATTGCATTCAATTAACACATTTATATATTGACAAGAGACGGCATGAAATCATTAGAGTGCGTTGTATAATCTCCTTCATTAATCAGGTATTAATTATTTCATGATAGATTGCTATATATATATATACAGTTGAATTTATGTCTCATAATATGGTCATAATCGTGTAAATTATTTTGCATTGGGCAGTGGGAAGATGAACGAGAAGAGCTTGAAGAGCTTCGATACGAAGGAGAAGGAGAAGGAGACGGAGAAGGAGAAGGAGATGGTGGTGGAGAGGCTTCTTCCAGGAGATATACATGAGGCCAATAGGAGCCTTCTTCTCAAGATCAAAGACCATTTTGATCGGTAATATTATTTGAATTTTAAAAGAATTTTGATGAGCTTATTGATCTCTAAAATCATAAAAATAAAATCAAACCTTGCTGATGTGCTTAGTTAGTTTTCACAATAATTTGGTTTAATTGTCAAATTATTTGATTTTATCGATTGAAAAACTACCCTAGGCTGCAAAAAAATTTTAAAATCTAACTTCAGACCCCAAAATAGTTTTCAATTATTATTATTATTATTATTATTATTATTATTATTATTATTATTATTATTATTATTATTATTATTATTATTATTATTTATGCTATTTTATTTTGTACTTTTTTATTTTTTTTTAAATTATTAGTGAATTTTCTAATTCACGAAGATTGTCGTGATTGTCAGCCTTACCATGAAAAGAGGTTCGATGATTTTTTTTTATTAGTCATTTTTGATGTGTAATCTGTTTATCATTTTTGTGCATAAATTATAGTGTTCTTATTGTAGCCCTCTTCTAAACTTTTACTCTTACCTAATTATTATTTTCTATATTTTTGAAAACCAAGGAAGGTCAACTTAGGGATTTTTGTAACGACCTAGTTTTATTATAGCACCCACCTAATAAGTGAGCTTTTAAATTGAGTGAAAGTTTTAAAATCATAACTAGAAATTCTAAAATACAATTTTTTTAGAGTTTAGTTTCATTCCTAAAATCTATTTTCTAGAAGTCTATTTTTAATTTGATCAAATATTTTATTATCTAATATTAAAAAATCTTAAAATTTTTTAAGAATTATTTTAAAAATTATAAAATACTTTAAAACACACCAAAACAATTTGAATTAACATCCTCCAGAGTTTCAACCCCAAAGGATTAATAGTTTTATTATAATAAAATCATAAAGTCAAAATTAAAGTTTTTTCATATTATGAGTTATTTTTGTTGCCTGACCTAATTGATAACCTTAACTCTAATTATTCATGGTATTTCATTTCACCAATGCCTAAGTCCTCTTCTTAGCCCTTTAAAAAGATCTCCAAACCCTATAATTAGCAACATTAAGAGGGCCAATCTCAAACCACATCATTATTGTCTATAACACTAATGTTCATCATAGATAAGGTAAACAACTGACATTGAAACCAATGTCAATGCTTGCCATTGCTTCTATGGCCGATAAGTGTTTTGCATCATCTTATCATTAATATTTTATTTGCCACCAATTTCCACAAAACATACATTATCTATGTGTATATTGAACTTTTTTATGTAATAATGAGACATTAAATGCTCTCATGATTGTTCCATCCACAACAATTTGTTTGGACAAGTTATAATTATAAAATATAATGTCTTATAAATAAAAGATAGAATGATCATAATAATAATAATAATAAATAGTATTTACCTCTTAGACATTGTATTGAATATACTACCCTTAACCTTAAATCTCATAAGAAAAGAGGTGTTGCTCCTCATAATCCTCAACTAACTCCTCTCGAGTCAAGAGAGAACTAAATTGTACATACACTAGTGCTTAAAATAATCCTTAAATCACAAAAAATTAAGCTTAGGTGTGGTGCAATGGTAACCAGTTGCCTTCTTTATTTCATCATTTTTTTTTAACTAAGACCAACACTCTCATAGTTTTAGGGTTTCCAAAAATGTGAGAAAATGCTTGAAAAGAATTGAGTTAAAATTAGAGAACAGGCTCACTACACATTAGAAAAATAGTCCTACTTTAGAAGCAAAACAAATTGTGAGCTTTCAATGTGTTACTATGGATCATTAATTGTCTGATAATCTGCAGTGTTGGAATTGATTGGCCGACCATTGAGGTGCGGTTTCAGCATATTCAAGCTAAGGCAGAGGTCTATGTGGGCAGCAGAAGCATCTCTTCCTTCTTCAATTATTTTTTGAACGCTATAGATGTTTATAATAAAGAATAAGAGAATCCTTTTTTTGTTGAGTTCCTTTATAATAATGCTATTATAAGCTAAAAAATATTTTTTTTCTTTGCATTTTTTTAATAATTTTGAACCAGACTTTTGCTCACTTTTTGCACTTAATACAAAGCAAAAAAGGCCATTCACCATCATTCAAGATGCAAGTGGAATCATCAAGCCTCACAGGTTTATCTTTTTTATTATTTTGAAGTCACTTGATTAGTATAATATATCAAAGTCTACTACTAATGATAAGCTAATTAGATAAATAAATTTTAATGGTGATTATTAGGATGACACTGCTTCTAGGTCCAACATCTTCAGGGAAGACCACTTTGTTAAAAGCGCTTTCTGGAAGGCTGCATTCTAATTTAAAGGTCTTGATGTTCATGTTTATTTTATTCACATTTTAAATTTTGTTTTCTTTTTTTCTTCCTAGTTAAAGGCTGACCATCAAAACTAACTGTATATGGAAGGTAATGATAGGTTTCTAGTGATGTGACATATAATGGCCATCAAATAAATGAGTTTGTCCCTCAAAATGCACTTATATAAATCATTATGACCTCCATATTGGAGAAATGACTGTGAGAGAAACCCTGGAGTTCTCTGCAAGGTGTCAAGGAGTTGGATATCGCTTCAGTAAGCAGTCCATAACATTTTTTCACTTTGAACACAATTAGAAATGCTATAAAAAAATTTGGTGTGTTATTTCGTAAGAACTAAAAAAATATTCTAGATATGTTATATGAATTGTTGAGAAGAGAAAATGAAGCAAATATCAGACCAGACCCAGATTTAGATGCATTTATGAAGGTCATTTAAATTACTCTTATTCTTGCTAATGAAATTTGATATATTTTAATATCAGAGGAACTGAGCTCATGCAAATATCGTGAAGGGAGAAAATGGGCGATCATTACACATTGAAGGTAGTTGCTTATCATGTAATAGGGAATAATAATAATAATTTATCATGTTCATTAACATTGTGTATCATATAAACAGTCTTCGTTCAACTGACTTTAATGCATTTTATAAACTAACTCCTCCATATGGAGATATGTTAAGAGGGTTTAGGCAGTCATTTGAAACTATATATCATCACTTTCTTCTTCATTGAAAGAATAGATTTTAGGGCTAGATGGTTGTGCAGATACCATGGTAGGAAATGATATGCGTAGAGGTATCTCAGGGGGAGAAAAAAGCATGTCACCATAGGTAGGTCAACCGATTGTTCATATAATTGCATTACATGATACGATGAAAGCGATACTTTTGTTTGTTAATGATGATATAGGGGAGATGATTGTTGGAGCATTATTCATGGATGAGATATCAATTTGGGTTGATGCAACGACTTTCCACATAATGAACTCATTAAGGCAAAATGCACATATTCTCTGAAACAATAGTTGTTTCCCTACTACAACCACCACCAGAGACATATAAGCTCTTTGATGATATCATACTATTGTCAGATGGATACATAGCATACCAAGGCCCTGTTGAGCATGCCCTCAAATTCTTTGAATCCATGGGATTCAAGTGCCCGGAGAGGAAAGCTGTCCCAAACTTCTTACAAGAGGTTAAGTAAAAGATACAGCCAAGCAAAGCATGAAGAAATGTCTTGCATCCTATAAAGTAAATTTTAGATAAGAGATTAAATTAATTGTTGTCTTATTGATTTCATAGGTGACATCAAGAAGAGATCAACAACAATATTGGGGAAGATATGAGGAGCCATATAGTTATGTGTCTGTTAGAAAATTTGCGGAAGCATTTCAGTCATTTCATGTTGGAAAAAGGTTAAAAAGAGAGCTATCTATCCCATTTGATAGAAGTAAGTGCCACACTGATGCTTTGACTACCTGAGATATGGTGTTGGTAAAATAGATCTGCTGAAAGCTTGCGCTGAAAGAGAATTGCTATTGATCAAAAGGAATTCATTCGTTTATGCATTCGCATTCCGTCAATAATGATGCAAATTTGTAAGATCAATAAATAGACCCTCATTTCTTCTTTTTCTTTTTTTTCTATCAGTCATGTTCATGGCATTAGTTATGATAACAATATTTACAAGGACAAACATGCACCATGACACAAGGAATGATGGAATTATTTTTATGGGATCCCTTTACTTCTCAATGGTCATTGTGAACTCACGAGCTTGCTTTGACTATCATTAAGCTTCCTGTCTTCTTCAAACAAAGGGATCATCACTTGTATCCTTCATGGGCTTATGGAATACCGACATGGATTGTGAAAATACCATTTTCAATTTTTGAAGTATATCCGGTGATCATCACTTACCATGTTATTGGATATGATCCAAGTGCAACAAGGTTTCATACATATAATAGATTAAATTTTAATGATTATATTTATTTATTAACATTTGAGCACTTGAAATTGACATTTCCTAGGTTCATGAAGCAATACTTTATACTTCTTCTAGTTCATCTAATGGCTGGAGGATTATTAATAATAATTGGTCGAATCATGATTATTGCTAATGTGATTACAGCCTTTGCATTTCTTACAATCATACTTTTGGGTGGATTCATTATTGCACATGGTTAGAGCTTTGCTATCAAAATCTCTTTCTAATGTTATAAGTATCAATCATGACTTTATGTTATCTACAGATGCTATAAAAAAATGGTGGATATGGGGCTATTGGATCTCACCTTTTACGTACTCACAAAATGCTAGCTATCTAATGAATGAATTCCTAGGACAAAATGGAGTAAGACAAACATTAATGTTTCATTACATAAAGAATAAAAATAGAGTAACAAATGATAGATAATAATTTATTACATACGAACAAATCAAACACTTGGAGTATCTTGAGGAATTTTCCAAGATGCAAAATGGTATTGGATGACGCCTTTATTTGGATATGTGATTCTATTCAATTTTCTCTTCAATATATCACTTTCATTTTTCAAACGTGAGAACCTTCTTATACTCTTTCATTTGACTAAATTGCTTGCATAAATCAAAATATCATATGTAATTAAAAATTTAATAATTTTTGCAGCATTTGGAACTGTTCAATCAGCTATATCTGAGGAAACCTTGAAGGAAAAAGAAATAAATAGGATTGAAGAACTTGATGGTCCTTCAAGTGGGAGGATCTAATCGCCATTCATTATTCGAGTAAGTATAACACATCGTAGGGCTTCACAAATGCTCATCTTTAGATTACAAATGATCTCACATATGCAAAAATTAGTGATTCAGCTAAAAGGAATGGAATGGTGCTTCCATTTAAACCACTTTCTATCACCTTTGACAATATAAGATATGCCAAAGGTAATTCAACATATTCATCATTTTATTGTTTATTATATCCTCCAATACAAAATTCTCGCAAATGTATGGTCTAATAATGGTTGATATATGGAATATTAACCCTACTTTATCGAGAGCATATTAACTCCATATTATAATGAATGAAAATTAATCATTTCTCTAGAGCCACCCTCTAAATTCTTTTATGTATAATACTAAATCATTTCTTTGCATTATTCTTCTCCAGGAAATGAAAGATCGAGGTGTTGTGGAGGAAAAATTGGTTCTACTAAAGGGTGTGAGTGGATACTTTAGACCGAGTGCTAAGATTGATGGGTGTTAGTGGTGGGAAAACCACTGGATGTGCTTGAGGGAGAAAAACAAAGGATACCTTGAGGGAAACATAACTATATCTGGATATCCTAAAAATAAGAAATGTTTGCATGCTAGGATATTGTGAACAAAATGATATCCACTCTCAAATATAACTATCTATGAATCTCTTACTTTCTCTACATGGCTATACCTTATGAAATAGATTTTTCAACAAAAAAAAGTATGTTATGTTAGAATAAAAAAGGTTGCATTTTCCTTTTAAATGTTGTTTTGAGATCATGATTTATTAATAAAATTGATTAAATAAATAGATGTTCATAGAAGAGATAATGGATCTTGTAGAGTCGACATCTATAAAGGAAGCATTGGTTGGGCTTCCAGTGTGAATGGGTTATCCATTGAACGTAAACATCTAACTATTGTTGAGCTAGTTTCTAACCCTTCCATAATATTTATGGATGAGCCTACTGGCCTTGATGCTGAGAGCGATTGTTATGAGAACAATAAGGAATATAGTGGAAACCAAGCGGACCATATTGTGCACAATCCACCAACCTAGCATTGATATTTTTGAGTCATTTGATGAGGTAAGAAATATCATAGAATGAATAAACTTCAACAATAAGCTTTTAAATTGAAACCAAAAATCAAAGGGCATAGCCCAATATATGAAGCTACTAAGATAAATGTGATTTCAAAAAGTTATTGTCCTAATCATGCAATGATTAACCTTTTCTTACATAGAGTGCCTTCCATGACTCAAATTCATGACATACCTATATATGATGTGATTGTTTTTGTTGATAACTATAGTTACTTCTCAAGAAAGGAGGAGAACAAATATTTTTTTGGGACACCATTCTTATAACATCATTAATTATTTTGAGGTGATTCCATAACATTGTTCTTTCATCTTATGTTTCACAATCAAAATTAAAATAATTATAATTTTTTTATTTATATATCATTAGGGTATTGAAGGAATCGATAAATTAAAAGATGGTTGCAATCCTGTGACATGGATGTTAGAAGTAACCACCATAGCTCAAGAACAAACATTAAGAATTGATTTTTGTGAAGTATATAAGAATTCAGAATTATATGAGTAAGTGAGAAAGATATTGAATCCATATCATTTTTCATATCTATAACTGACTTACTAACCAATAAGAAGAATAAAGCAATTATTGCGTAACTAAGCATACCACCTCTTGGATCTAATGATCTTCACTTTTCAACACAATACCCACAAATGTTTCATACACAATGCATTCTCTCGAAACAATACTTGTCATATTGGAGGAATCCACCTTATATCGCACTAAGATTTCTCACGATGTTAATAGCATTGACATTTGGGACAGGACCTAGGGTAGGAAAAGGTATGTTTCTTAAACAAGATTACATGTTGTTACTTTTTTTATTAATTTAATTACTATATAAATAACTTTTTCATGGCATTTAAATATTTTACATGGTTATAGAGCAAAGCAACAAGACTTATTCAACGCAATGGGCTCCATGTACCTTGCCGTTATATTTATGGGACTCTTATATTCTACTGGAATTCAACCAATTGTGGCCACTGAGCGTACAGTCTTCTATAGAGAAAGAGCATCTAGAATGTATGTGATTACCCTATGCCTTTGGACAAGTAATAATAATTTAATTTTGCTATAAAACACTTAATAGTTTGATTCTTATATATATATATATATATATATATATATATATATATATATATATATATATATATATATATATATATATATATATATATATATACATATATATTAGAACTAACACCACAATGTTAATATGTGCATTCAGGTTGTAATTGAGCAACCTTATATCTTTGTTCAATCACTACTATATAGCATCATAGTTTATTTGATGATTGGATTCAAATGGATGGCTTCCAAGTTGTTTTGGTACATTATCTTTACACATTGGACTTTGTCATACTACACTTATTATGGCATGTTAGCTGTTGCCTTAACCTCCAACTACAACATAGCAACAGTACTAGCGAATGCATTTTATGGCATTTGGAATATTTTTTCAGGGTTTCTCATCCCAAGAACGGTACTAATGAACTTCTTCTAGTTGTGTCTTCTTTAATTTATGATATCTCCATCTCATCGCTTAGATTAAATGATGTGTTCATCTTGTAGAGAATGCTTGTGTGGTGTGGATGGTACTACTGGGCTTGTCCAGTTGCATGGACACTATATGGATTGATTTCTTCTCATTATGGTGATGATAACAATTTACTTGATACAAATCAAACAGTGGATGAATTTGTTAGGAGCTACTTTGGATACAAGCATGATTACTTGGGAGTTATTGCAATTATAGTCATCCTATTTGCAATTTTCTTTGCTACTTTATTCGGAGTTGCAATAAATATTCTTAACTTTCAGAGAAAGTAAGTTTCCTAAGTAAGCCTATAAAATAAAATTTTGCATGCAATAAGTATTTTGTCCCAATTTAATAAAGGAACCAATATTGTTTATTTCTTATATTTAAGGCATGTGCTTTTTCTATTTAATTCATTTACTCTAATAATTTTTTTCAAATAATCTATTATTTATGTTTAAGAAAGCATTAGTTATTATAATTCATCAATTTGAGTTTAATTATATCTACTTTATGTGCTTGAAACACAAATAATCCAATCCATCTTTCTTCTTTAGATCTTTAACTAGGGATTAAATAATAGAAGTTGTTTCCATTTTAGGTCAAAATAATCGCAAATCAACTTATTCAATAAACCTTTGATATTGCCAAGAAAACCCATTTCAGCATAAACCTCAACTAATAAAGCAATTTTTGTTATATTAATTGCACCAAATGACTCACAAATTCATTGACATAGTTGGAACTCAAAATGTTAGCATTGTATATGACTTGATGGCCGCAATTAATTATTTAAGTTTCTCTTCATAATGAGATTAAGTTATTTTAATCTTAGTCATTTAAACTTGACTAAGATAATCGTCTTACTTAGACCTCAGGCTCACTCCTATAGATGTTACAAGCACTCCTCCATATCAATTTCAATTTCAAATTACAATTCCCTAGTTCATTTTTTTAGATTTTATTTCCAAGAGATGCCAAAGAATCATTTTATTTTAGTCTTAGCTTGCATATGTCTTGACTCGATCTTAGGATGATTATAGAATTCTAATAGATTTGACAAAGATTATAAGAGGAACCCTTTAATAATTTAATTTTAAATTATATTAAATCTTTATCAATAGTTTTAATGTTACCTAGCTCTATGATAGATATCTTTCAAGATTTAATACTAATTAATCTTATTTATGATGCATGACAGACCACAAAGCAACAGAGAGACACTTCTATTTTTTAAAAATATGACACGCATTGGATTGACATACATTATAATAATAATTAAGAATAATATATATAAATTAAATAGATAAAATATTAAAAATAATAAAAACAAGTCATTTAATTAAAAAATTAAATTAATTACTTAATTTACACACACACACACACACACATATATATATCATATATATATATATATATATATATATATATATATATATATATATATATATATTTTTTTATAATAATCTTAATGAATAAAATTTATTATCAATTCTAAATTTATAAATTTAATTATAATTTTTTATAATTTTAAATATCTGTAATAAATATATCTTATTATTATCTTTTTTTGGCTCAAATCTCATCATCTAAATTTCCAAAACTCTCTACAATAATTTAAAATATGACAAACTATATTTAAAATATTTTCTTATATAATTTTAATTCAATTATTTAGGACACACATCCTTTTAATTTTTTAATATTATTTTAATTAGACACTTCTCTATCATATCCGACATGTGTCAGACACTGCTCACCTAATTTTTGAAAGTATCAGTGCATCATAGATCTTAGTGGATTTAAATGGTGATATTAACACCTACTCTTTTAATTTTTTATTCAATATGATGATTTTACAATGTAATTAATTAATAATTTTTTTAGCTTGATTTGCGCATTTAGGTTTGATTTGTGGTCAAACCATCACTAACACTTCTTTAAACTTGGAGCACTTTGATGATTTTAAGCCAAATGATTAATGTTGACCATTAAGCTAAACTAGACCTCTTTAAACTCTAGATTGACATAATAAAATCTAATTAGGTTAAAACCCTAATCATTAAATTAGATTAATTGACCATGACCAAGCTTTTATAAATGTTATGATAGGTTATTAAGGACCTTATAGAGATAAGTAGCCCTTTGCGATTGGACCCTTTGACTCAATTAATTTAAAATTGACTTATTTGATCCTTTTAGGACAAGATTTGATTGATCTCTAATGACTTGGACAAATTTTAATTCTCATGGATAGGCCAATTGGTTCACTTGAACATAGTTGATCCAATTTGATCCTTAAGGCAATATCGATTAATTTGATTCTCTTTACTAAATTGAGTCAAGCCAAACTTTGAATTATTTCATCACCATAGATGGTTTGAGTTCAAGTAACATTTGAAAAAGCCCACTTTAGCTAATTAACACATTTAATCAAAATTGACTCAAAAGAATCTTTTTAATACAAATTGATCAATTTGACCAAATTGATTGAAACAAATTATTCTAATCGACTTGAGTGAACTACCCATAAAAAAAAGACTCAAATGATAATTAATTAGGCCCTAATTGAATCAATGTGGCCTAATTCACATGACCATTTTAACTAAATTGACCTCAATTGAGCAAATTGATTGAACTTATTTCCTTTGATAAGTTCTTTAAACTCAATGATCTCGAACCATTATTTTGACCCATTTCAATTGGACAATGTCTTCAAGGTGAGCCCAATAATAACTTTTTAAACCTATTGGACTAATTTAACTACATTGGCCAAATTAGTTCAAATTAAATCATCCATAGAGTGTTCCAAAGTGGTTCATACATAATTTGACCATTAAGTCACCTTGACCTAAGCATGGTCAACTATTTTACTAAGCTAAGTCAACACTTAACCCATTTGGTTTACCCTCAACCAAATTAGAATTAAGACCCCAAATTGACCTAGCTAATGAACCCTATACTCTTCACGGGATGTTCATAAGTTAGTAACATCGCTAAAAAATACAAAATCTAATTAATAAAATTTTACTTAATTAAACCTAAATTGGTCTAATTTAGCTAAATTGACCTTGATCTCCAACAACAACAACAAGCCTTTATCCCACTATGTGGGGTATGCTACATGATTTTTTTTCTTCATTGTGTCTTATTATGTGCCAAATTCTCATTTAAATCTAATAAATTAAGGTCATTTTTTATACATCTTAATTGAGTCTTTTTAATCTTTGAATATGTTGCCCATCATGCACTAGTAAGTTTCTTCAATGACTTTTCATCATCAACAACAATAACAAGCCTTTATCCCACTATGTGGGGACTATGTTGACCTCCATGCATGCAAGTTAGTCTACAAGCCAAATTCGATGGACTTCGGATGCAATAGTGTAAATTGGAGCTAAAATGCACTCGGTGTCACCAAAATCAATCGAAATGGCCTCTGATTGATGAACGGACTTCATCATCGCGTTCAAAATGTCAAAATTGATCATAATATACATATTGCACAATTCGACGGTCGACCGATCTAGGAGGGTTGTCGAAGTGCCTATGCGTATATCGAGGTTGGGAAGCCGCGACTATGCCCAAATGATCTCTATTCATACAAATTGATCACACCGTTAGCATCAAAATGTTTAAACCTTTCAAAAGAGATTGTCTGTGCTCATTTCGGATGAGTCTGCCCAAATATCGAGCGAAAGACAATGCACATTTTTGAATTGAAATTGATCCAATTCGATGCCGACTCGAACCAAACGGCCTCTGATTGTAAAACAAACTGCGTCGTTTCATCCGGAACATCATAATAACTTAAGATCATCATATATGTTACCTATATAATAATATCGGTGCAAAAATCTAAATTAGAGCTAATTAAACAATTAAATAAAAACCCATATTAATACCTACTTATATCTAACCCTAACCCTAACTCTCCTATTCAGCTATATCAAAATGTTGCTTCCTCCCTCTTCGATCACATGGCTTCATCACAGCTTCCCGATCCATCGCATCGATCCGACTCCATTGACGTGATTGATCGAGATCTCCCATTCTAGTGGCAAAGATGACTATCGCCTCTGATCTGCACAAATACGTAGTCTGCACAACATGCGTGCTCAATGCCCACTTTTCCCTGTCCCTTTCCCCATGCCCCATGTGCGCATGCTCACGTTTTGTGTTTGTGTTGAAATATAAGTACTCGTACTCATCTTTTTTGATGCAGTGAGGAAATTTGTGCTTGTTTGAGTACATGCCTTTCTTAGCGTGATGAAAAATATGTAGGTATCTTAGAGCCCCATACATGGCTTTCTTGGCATGGTTGGATGGTGATTTAAACCATAGTTATACCCACCACATCGTCTTTCTTAGCATGGGCACCCATCACACGAGGCCTACAAGGGAGATCTTTGGGATGCCCAAAATATTTCTAAATTTTCATACTATCAGGAGACCTAAACAACTTAACTTAAATTCAACCATAATTATAAAATTGCTATTTAAACTGACATTGCAGGTGTATAAGTACCCATACACATCTTTCTTGGCGTGGCAGGAAAATATGAGTTACATACAGATACTTTAGAGTCTCATACACACCTTTCTTGGCATGGTGGGATGATGCATTTGACCGTGATATTTACATCACCCATACATGTCTTTCTTGGCATAATGGCAGTCCAACATACCCATACATGGAGAGATGATGGGATGCTATCAAATCGCCAAACTTCTACACCAATAGGCCTAAGCTTAATATAAAATCAAATATAAACCTAAAATTGATGTTTAATTTGACATTGCAAGTATATAAGTACATACACACCTTTCTTTGTCATGGAAAAAATCACATACATGCAGTGCTTGAGACCCATATATGTCTTTTTTTGGCATGGTGGGATGACTCATTTGACTGTGGCATTTACACCACCCATACATGCCTTTCTTGGCATGGTGGGTAGGCCCAGCCCCCGTCGTAGCCCCCTATGTGGGGACGATACCGGGAGACTACTGAAATGCTATCAAAATTTAATCTAAAATCCTAAACTTGCAATGAAACTCAATCAAAATAAATAACACTATTCAAATCTCCTAAAGTTAAATCAATTTTAAAATAAATAATCATGGGCTCAGAATGCTTAAATTTAGTCTTTGAGGGTTGTTGACTCCTATTGGGTCTTAGGATTGGGTTAATAAAACCTAAAAATCTAATAATAATATTATAAGAATTCTAACTCAATAAGACATCTGGAAAGCTAATTCTATCATATGATAGTAGATCTAATTCTCTATTATTAAATTAATAGAGTCGATAGGATCCAAAATAATAAACCACTCTGATGATTGTTGTGTTGAATGGAGATTTCAGAGGGATACTTTTATCAAAATGTATTCATAAGCTCAGATCAAATTAACTTAAATCAAGTGTCAACTCAAATGTAAAATCTAATATATCATTAAGCTATAAATATCTAAATGAAATTTAATCTCTAAAAACTTAAAGCCAAAATTTAAGTCACCTTCCACAATTGTTTGTTGAAGGTGATAGATTAAGAAAATTCTAGCTCACAAAAGAGCTAATGTCAAATCTAGTACACAATTATGTTTACTCAATCAATCTCATGCTAGTAAGGATGTGGCGTGTCCTCTAACTGTGGTTTGGCTAATAGACTCCACATATGATTTGACGAGTCCTCGATGTGGTTGTCGCCAAATGACACCATTATATTATGGTCATGACAGCTGTATGCTCCCCAATGACTCTATCCTTTGAGTTGTGAACCATAGGGTGCACCTGATAAGGAAAAAAGCTTTCTGTTAGCTAAGGTGGACATAAGCTTGTCTCTTTAGATAAACACCACCCTAGGTCTACATGATTTTCTTGGATGACGTAACCCATGGCTACTGATAAGGATTCTTGGTCGGGTTGGGTCGACTTCCTCCTCGACTATGAGAGAGGGACCATGATATGATAACCATGGGATCTTGATTAGGCGTGTCATCATTCCCCCAACCATCTATTTTAAGTTTAAAAGATGATAAATTTCATAAATCTAAATTTCCAAACTCCACTTGCTGCTACTATACACTATGCATTTAATGATCTAACGACTAGCCTTAATCGAAAGTGCTCTCTCAACATTGAGAGGGGTAATTAACTATAGGTGCTTGCACCTATAGGAAACCTGGAACTAGATCTAAAGTCCTCACAAAATGAGGGTGAAATCTAGGTAGTGTTTTATCTACTATTCCATCACCTTAAAAATTTCGGTGACATTAAATCATACTCTTAATCAAGAGGTGGTGGCAAATTTTGAAGCCCAAGCTACATGAATCCTCCTTCTCCATTGTGTCATATTACGTGTCAAATTTTCATTTAATTCTAATAAACTAAGGTCATTTTTTATACATTTAACCAAGTCTTTTTAGATCTACCTCTACCTTTCTTAACATAAGGCAAATCAAATACATCTACTCCCAATGGAGTCATTAGATAGATGTTTTATATGGCCAAACCATCTAAGCGATGTTGACCTCACTTTTAGAGTTAGTTCTCAATCTTCTCATCATAGATCTAGACACTAAGAGCTCCTTAAGAAGACTTGTGATTAGTGAACACTTAACCTAAGCCTAGAGACTTGGAAGGGTTAGTCATATGAGTAGGCTATGCCTTAGGGACTTAGAGAGACTTACCTACTCTATAGCCTAAACCCAATCCATGTTCTCCTTCTCAAACCAAACCCCAAATTCAAATCTGAGTTCAAATTCAAATTCCCAAAATTTACAATCAATTTCAACCTCAAATCAAGCTCAAAATCCTTAAGTCTTATGATTGAATCCCATGGATTTAGCCTTGACAAAATTAAAATCAATCCAAACTCCAAAATATCAATTCCCTTTCAATCACTCTATTAAACTTACAACCAAACTCAATTCCAAGTCCAATTTTCTAAAACCTACAATTGTGTCAAATCTGTTAAGCCATGTAATCCACTTTCATGAGCTTAGCCAAAATCTCCTATTCAAATCAAGTCAAACACAATTAATCCTCCATCAATTATCTTAATTATAAATATTCCAAATCACATAAATCAAATTAAGTCAAAACCCTTAACTGAATCAATCCCATGAAATCATAACCCAACCCAAAAATCAATTGATTTTCTTATGAATCAATTATATATTCAAATATAAATGAAATCTGTACTCCCATGATAAAAAATAAATCAAACTAAATCAAATTCCTTTATAAGACCTTTTGACCTACTGTCATGAGCTTAGCCAAATTTGTCTTCAAATCACTTCAAATTCAATTGACTTTTTTTTATAAATAAGTTATTCCATCAATTATCTTCCCAAATATAAATAAAATATACATTTAAATGACAAAACTGAATTCAAAATCAAATCAAATATGAATTTAAACCCTTTGAGCCAATTCCTTGGACTTAGCCAAATCCTATCCAAATCAAGCCAAAACTAATAGATTTTCTCTTGAATCAATCATTCATTCAATCACCTTTCCAAATATAAATGAAACCTACAATCATCAAACTAAACCAAGATCAACCTAAGTCAAGCCCAACTTAGCTCTTTTGACTTGAAAATTTTAAATGAACTAAAACATATTGAAACCCAAATTGATTACAGTTGGATTTATATTTCAATCCTAAGTTCAAATATAAATTCAACTAAACTTAAATCAAACCAAAAATAAGCCAATTGACCAACTTAGGCTCACTTGACCTAAAGTGACCTAAAGAACTCATTTGAGCCAAGTTCTAATCCAACCCAAATTGGATTGAACTAAGCCAACCTAAGCCCTCCATCATGATTGATGGTTGTCATAAATTAGTCATAAACAAAGTCAACTTGGCCATTTGACCAAGTCAACCCTTTAGCCCATATGAACTCAAATTAACCAAAACCTATCATACACTAAATTAATTGAAACCATTGATTCAATGATTGAACATGACTTGACCATCAGTTAGGCCAAACTAAACCCAATTGATCATTTGACCCAAGTTGACCCAAATTGGCCTAAAAGGCCAAAATAAGTAAAATCATGATCCAACACAAATTGATTGCAACCAATGGCTCAAGTTCATTCCAAATTGAACTTGACCAAAGCCATAATTGAGCCCAACCCAATTGGACCAATTGACAAACTTAGCCCAAATTGACCTAAAGGGGCCTAAATCCAAATTAAATCCAAATCAACTCAAACCAAAGCTACAATCCCATTCAATTGATCAATTGAACTTGAACCAACATAACCCAAGATTCAATTAATTGACAAATTCAAATCATTGACCCATTTAACCCATTTGACTTGGTTTGAACCAAAAAATTTCAAAATCAAATTATGCCAAATCATTGAAACCAATGACCTAAAAAAAAAATTCAAATCATCCCAATCATTTGACCCATGGGATCTAATTGGCAAAGTAACCACTCAATAGGATCATGACCCAAAGCAGATCCAAAGGCAATTTCTAAAAACAATGGACAAATCAAGGAGCACTCTTTGGAGGTGGATTCTCAATCTCATGGACCAAGCATGGAGGGGTGGAGATTCCTCCTGGGCCAAGTCATGCCATGGAGGTGTGAGACCATTTGGGGCGATTGGTAAAATATGGAGTTTGATCCATCCTTCCATCACAATAAATTTCACGCATGACCTCAATTCAAGCTTCCAAAGGTACTGAGTCCCTAGCAAGCTTCCTAGCTTCCCTCACCATAAGACATCCATTGTCCAATCCCAATTGTCTCAAACCACAACTAAATTCTAATTCCTTTTGCACACACCATCCCCACATCTCATCGAAGCAAAAAAATCTTCCCTTGAGCTCCAAGCCCACTAGAAGTAGGAGTTCGATCAAGTCTGAGCCTCCAAAGGATAAAACTTGGTCTTCCAGAAAGCACTTGGAATCAACCCAACTCAGAACTCGCTTCGCTCCACCAAATGAAGCTTCCTTAAGCGTGTGAATCAACCATTAGGTTAAGGTATTCCATTGAAACTGAGCTTTCTTGAAATTATTTTGGAGCTTTTCAAAGGAAAGTTGAATGCCGCATGATCTTGACTGGATCCCCTTGATCATTAAAAGGTGTGGATCGATTTGGAGTGGATCCAGCTTGGGTGAGCTCGAATCATGCGCAATGGGATGACTTCCTCCTTCACACCGGTGGAATGGACCGTGATTAGATTTATTAGATTGAGCCATTTTAATCCTTTATTAACCACGAGATCATTCTATCCAATCCAAGATCGGACGGCAGAGATCGAAAGCACATCCACCGTCAGCCACGTCAACACTGACTCGGACGCACTTTAATAGCCAATCCTGCAGTGCCATATGGAAAGTGCGTCGGCCGCCATGCCGAGGATTAGGGTTAATTAGGCTTAAATAATCAATATTAATCGCTGAAACTTCAAATATTTATAATAAATCATAGAAAAATACAATAAATATAACTAAATGGTTATTTTAAAGATATTTTAGAGAGGAATTTATTAAAAATGTCCTTAAGTGATTTTGAACAGTAATTGGGGTTTAATTAGGATTTAATTAAGAAAATAATTAGCTTAATTACTCTCTGATTAATTAGTTAATTAACCTCAAATTTTTTGAGATTGTTTAAGGGATGACCTCCTCCCCTAATTTTCTTAAGATTTATTGGTTAATTAATTAGAAAAATTAGTAAATTAAGCTAATTACTTTCTTAAATTAATTAAGGTTAATTAATCACATGAACATAAACTAATTAATTAATTATTTATCATTATTTTAACAATGAGGGGACTTATGGAAAAGGATTGAGACCTCTTTCCTAATCCCTTCCCCAAGTTCTTTTCACTTTTCAAGAAAAATTAATTAGGATTAATTGGTTATTAATTACTTAATTAGTTAATTTAAAATTTTAAATCACATTAGATCTTAATTAATTGAGGGGTAGATCTTTAGGTGTTTAATAACCTATAAGAAATTAAGAAAATTATGGTTAATCCACGGGAAACCCATAAGAGTATTTAATTAAGTTTAATCTAATTAATTAACCATTAATTGTGAGCTAAGTGCATTAGACCCTTTCATTTCCTAGGACCATTGCTAATTTACTTTTCAATTCATTTGCATATCATGTTGGCTCAATTATTTGGATAATTATGTTAAGGTAACATATGTAAGGGTTAATTAATGGATTTAATACATATCACAACATAATTAATCCATAAAATCAACTTAATCACATTTTATTAAACCAAATTAACTCATAAACATGGGAATGGGGTTAGGATCAACAAACTTCTTCTCACATTCCTTAACTCAAATTAAATATGAAGCTAAAAATAACATTAAAGAAACTTTGGTTTATCTTAAACAATTTTATTTGATATTATTATCCTTTGGAATTAATATAATTGAATGAAATCATGTGTTTATATTTATTTATTCCTTTCTAATCATGTTAAATGTTGTGTGTCATTTGAAATCATGCATTCATCTTTTCAAAATCAAGTAAAGTAAAATAAATTTCCTTTATGTAAACTTGTATGTGTTGGATTAATTTATAATGTGTGTGGCTATTAACATTAATAAAGTAAAATTATTTTATTGGAGTGATAGTAGTTATGAACATATACATAGGTTTGCATGTGCTTATAGCTTAGACATGTGAAGTAAAGCTTTTTTTCCTTAATTCATATGTGGTTTTATATGTATTTGAATGTTAATAAGTATATAGTCAGGACATCCTAGGAACACGAGGCTTTAGTTAGTCCCAAGGAGGTCATTTGATTACCTCACTTCCCTAGTTAACAGCGACACATACTTATTTGATTTCATTCTCATGTATTTCTATATTGGAATTTGGATAGAACTTTAATCCACATGCATAAATGTTTCAATCAAATAAAAATGCAATCTTTGCATGGGTTTTCTTCCTTCATTTATGTATACATCCATATATATTTGGGAAAAGCAAGTGTTAAATATGAGGCTTTAACTAGCCCCAAGGAGGTCATTTGATTACCTCACTTCCTTGATTAACAATGGCATGTACTAGTTTATGTCTCTTATATATGTGTATGTGTATTTAGTTATGGAATTAGAACCCCTTTTCTTAATCAAGGATACATGCATTCATAATTGACTAAATGATTGAATTAGTTAGTCATGATTTGGAGCTTTCTTATATTAATGTATATAAATTTACATATGTTTGAATACAAATGGGTATATAGTTTGGACATCCAGAATACGAGGCTTTAGTTAGCTAAGGAGATAATTTGATTATCTCACTCTAGTTAACAATGACACATACCTATTTAATTTCATCCCTATGTATTTTTGTATAAGAATTTGGATAAAGCTTTAAATTAATATCATTAAATAATTCAATCAAATGAAAAAAAATATAAACTTTAAATACAGATGTATACACTCATCATATAATTGTGCTAAAACATCTTGCATGTATAGATACATTTAGGATCAAATCATATGCATGTGTGATGGAAAGGAATAATTTAATATATATCGTGGTAGTAGTTCAATCAAGTTAATCTTAAGATGCCTCTCATATTGAATAGAGTATTTAAAGTGAACTTAAACCTAGGATTAATTAAATCATTTAATAAGTCATTCACTAAAGAGAACCAAATCAATGTAACATGCTTTAGAAAGTCACTTAAGGTAAGGATGAAAGAGGGAAATCCTCTTTTCTTATCTGTACAACACTTAGTCGTTAAGTGTAATCAAACAAAACAAAAGGAAATACAAATTAAAATTCTCAAATCAATTAAACAACTTCAAGTGAAACCAACCTTTTGTGTTAAATTGAATTGTTCTTCACTTAGAAAATACAACTCTAATGCTTAGTTGAGACATACCACACAACCCTTAACACCCATATTAGAATTAAGTCATTAGTTCTAGCATTATGTTAGGACGGTGCATGGTGTGATGTATGTTTTGTTTTATGATGTATTATTATATGTTAGGGTGTTGTTGACCACTTTTGGAGTGAGTTCTCAACCTCCTCATCATAGATCTAGGACTCTTATAGACACCAAGAGCTTAGCCTTAAGACACTTCTAATGATTAGGTGAACACTTAACCTAAGAGACTAGTCATGGGAATAGTATGCCTTAGGGGCTGGAGACTTTCACTCTATTTTCTCAATCCATGTTCTCATTCTCAAAACCAAACCCCAAATTCAAATTCAAAATCAAACTCCCAAAATTTAGAATTAATTCCAATTAAATCCAAAATCAAAATCCCTAAGCCCTATGATTTTATGGACTTAGCCCTATCCAAATCCAACTCAATCCAAATTCAGTTGATTTTCTAAGATCAATTCAATCCCTCAATCATCTATCAAATCCAAGTTCCAAATCAAATGATTGAAACCCGAGATTAAATTCAAACTCCCAAATCCTCCTTAAGCCTTGTGATTGAATTCCATGGACTTAGCCAAGTCTCCACCCAATTCAATCCAACTTGATTGATCTCTTTATGAATCAATCATATCTTCATTTATATTCACAAATATAAATGAAATATAAATTCAAATAACCAAAACTAAATTAAATCAAATCCAAACAAAGCCATATTGACTTACTTCCATGAGCTTAGCCAAATCTTAACCCAAATCAACCCAAAATCAATTGATTTTCTCATAAATCAATTATATATTCAATCATCTTCACAAATATAAATGAAACCCACATTCCAATGATCAAAACTAAATCAAACTAAATCAAATTCCCTTCTAAGCCCTTTAACCTACCTCAATGAGTTTAAAATTTGCCTTCAAATCACTTCAAACTCAAGTGATTTTCTCATAAGCCAATTATATACTCAATTTTCTTCTCAAATATAAATGAAATATAAATTTAAATAGCCAAATCAAATCCAAAATCAAATCAAAAACCCAATTTAAACCCTTTAAGCCGCCTTGGACTTAAAAAACCCATCTAAATCAAGCCAAAATCAATGAATTTTCTCTTGAATCAATCATTCCTTCAATCACCTATCCAAATATAAATGAAATCTACAATCATCAAGCCAAATTAAAATCAACTCAAGTCAAGCCCAACTTAGCCCTTTTGACTTGAAAATTCCAAACGAACCAAAACCATCATAGCTCAAATTGATTATGGATTTATATTTCAATCTTAAACTCATATATAAATTCAACTAAACTTTAATCAAACCAAACCAAGTCAATTGAATCATTTAGGTCCATTTGACCCATAGTGGCCTAAAGAACCCATTTGAACCAAATTCTAATCCAACCCAAATTGGATTGAACCAAGTCCAACCAAATCTCATGTCACCCGAGGATGATCAATTGCATTAAATTGGGTCAAACCAAGTCAATTTGGTCATTGACCAAGTCAACCCTTAGCCCATATGAAAATGAAATTAGCCATAAATCATCCTACACCAAATCAATTGAAACCATTGATTCACATCAAACCATAATCAATGATTGTACATGTCTTGATCATCAATTGAGCCAAACTAAATCAATTGGCCATTTGACCTAAGTAAAATTGATCTAAAAGGCCAAAAGGTCAAATCATGATCCAACCCAAATTGATTGCAACCAATGGCTCAATTTCATTCCAAATTTATTATTGAACTTAACCAAACCCATAATTGAACTCAAATTGACCTAAATACAAATTAAATATAAATTGATTCAAGCCAAAGCCTACAATTTTATCCAATTGACCAATTGAACTTAAACCAACATAACCTAAGAATTTGGCCAATTTTGTCAAATTGGTCAACTTGACCCATTTGACCTATTTGATTCTAAATGGGCCAAAATTAAACCTAGGCCAAATTGATTAAAACCACTTGAACCAAAACACTTTAAATTATTATTTGAACCTAACCCAAGCTTTGGTTTGACCTAATTTGACCAATTGGTCAACCTAACCCAACATAACCCAATTTGACTTATTAGGGTCAAATTGAGCCAAACCCTTTTGAACCAACCCATGGCCACTTGGACTTGACCAAACTGACCCAAAATTATCTTGGGTTAGCCCAAAATCACAAAACCTAATTGGAGTCAACCCAATGAGATCTCCCTTAGATATGCCACCCAACATGGGATTTTGCTTAAAATAGCAAAGTCCACTTCCCCTTTCACTCAGCCTCACACACCCCAAATGGGGTCTAACCACCTAGCCCAACCCATGTGGCTGGGACCAAAAAGGATGTGAGTTGACTCACCTCCCTTACAAACCAAAACCCAAAGGATCCAAGGAATGTAATCATCCAAATAACCTTGAGCCACCTTCCTCCTCCAAACCAAGCTGTGGACTTGATGGGGAAAACTTGCAATGATGGTTTGGCCAAAAAAATTGAGACAATCACATCCATTTATCAAAAGAAATTGAGGGATATACCCTCTCAATTTGTATGGAAACAACATTATTCACATCGGTCGAGCTTCCAAGAGAGATTTTGAACTCCCTAGTAAGCTCTTAAGCATTCCTAAGGCCTCCCTCATTAGAATTTACCCTTTTTGAGTGAAGTCAAAATAGGGCAAGCATCATCTAATCCAAACCCCACCAATTCTCCACTTGAATCAAATTCCTCTTGCTCACACACTATCCCCTCACCTGAAGCCAAAAGAACCTTCCCTCGAGCTCCAAGCCCACGGAGGTCGAGTTCGAGTGAAGCTCCATAGCACGGATCTTGGCCTCCCAGAAATCCACTTGGAATTGATATAATTGTCTCAATAGGGCTTTCTCAACTAGAAAAGCTTCCGCGTGAGATGTTAGTCTTAGCTCTGGAGAGGTAACATCATTAAAATTGAGCTTCCTCCATTTTTTTGTAGCTTTTCAAAGAAAATGTAAATTCTGCGTGATCATAGCCATTGGATCCTCTGAGATCCTTCCTGTGATGGTGTGGATTCCATTTAGAGCCAATCTAAGCTTGGGTGAGCTCGGATCCTGCTGGGAATGAGCTCCATCTCTTATCGCTACAGGAGAGATAGATCACATGTCTTCGCATGATCAAATGGATGGCGTGATTAGATCCATTAGATCCGATCAATTATCCCATTTACACCATGGGTTTAATCGGCCTCTAATCTTAGATCATGACACGATAAGATCGGATGGCACATGAGAGAAAGTCGCCACCTAATCAATGCAATGGCATGATAACTTAAATAACCAATCCCATGACACCATGTGAAAACATGTCAAGCGACATGGCACTCGTGGATTATGGCTTAATAAAGGCTAATTAATCCATTTTAAGGCTAAAACCTCATAAATTCATACAAATTGTACAAAAAAGTCCATAAATAAAGGCTCATTTTAAAGATATTTCGAGAGGAATCCATTAAAATTAACTGAGTTGATTTTGAAAAGCTTAATTAGGTTTAAATAAAAAAATTAATTAGCCTAATTATTCCATAATTAATTAACTAATTAACCTCAAACATTTTGAGATTGGTTAAGGGGATGACCTTTGCCTACCCTATTTTTCTTAAGATTTATTAATTAATTGGAAAAATTGATTGATTAAGCCCTACCTTACCTTCTTAACTTAATTAAGTAATTAGACATATAGTAATTAATTGATCAATCTTCTTAATCACTATTTAACAATGAGGGAATTAGGTTGGGACCTCTTTCCCAACCTTTTCCCCTTAAGTCCATTTCATTTAGAGGATAATTAATCAAATTTGATAAATTAAATTGATTAATTAATTATTGACTTGATTAATCAAATTACAAATTATAATCATATTTTTTTTATTAATTTATGGGTTGATCTTTAGGTGTTAAAGAGAGATTTAATGAAATTATGGTTTACCCATATGTGGAAAATCATAAAAGTAATTAAGTAAATCTAATTAACCAATTGTGAGCTAATTGTGTTGACCCTTTCATTTCATAGGATCATTGCTAATTTACTTTTCAATTCATTTGCATTTCACATCAACTCACAATTATTAGGATAATTACTTTAAGGCAACATAGGTAAGGGTTTATTAATAAACCTAGTGTGTATCATAACATTAATTAATCCATAAAATCAACTTAATCATATTTCATTAAACCAAATGAACTTACAAACATGACGATGGGTTAGGATTAGCAAACTCCTTCTCACATTTCTTTAGTCAAATTGAACATGAAATTAAAAATGACATTATAGAACTTTAGTTTATTTTAAGTAGTTGTATTTGTATGTTTATCCTTAGGAAATAATTGGATTGAATGAATCATATGCTTGTATTTGATTATTCCTTTCTAATCATGCTACACATTGTATGTTATTTAATTCCATGCATCAATTCCTTTTCAAAATTAATTAAATCAAATGGTTTTCCCTTTATGTAAAGCTTGCATGTGTTGATTTAATTTAATATATGTGGCTATTATCACTATTAAATCCAAATATATTTTCTAAAAGTTTATCAACGAATGATAACATGTGTCTGATGATAATTATAAATACATAAGAGATATATGTGATTATACCTTATGTGTATGGATTGTTTATATTTTCCTTAATTTATATATGATTTTACATGTATTTGAATGTTAATAAGTATAGTCTGGACATCCCAAAATACGAGGCTTTAAGTAGTAAGGAGGTCATTTGATTACCCCACTGTTACAATGACATGTACTTATTTGATTTCATTTATGTTTATTTCTACATTAGAATTTGGATAAAACTTTAATTCACATGCATAAATGATTCAATCAAAGAAAATTATAATCTTTGCATAGTTATTCTTCCTTTATTTATATATACATCCATGCATTTGAGAAAAGCAAGTGTTTATGACATCCGAAATACGAGGCTTTAGTTATAAAGGAGGTCATTGATTACCTCACTTCCCGTTAACAATGGCATGTACTAGATATGTCTCTTATACATGTGTGTGTGTATTTAATTATGAAATTAGAACCCATCTTTCTCTTATAAAAAATCCATGCATTCATATTTGACTAAGTGTTTGGATTAATTAGTCATGTGATTTGGAGCTTTCTTTCTCATATTCATGTATATAAATTTACATATGATTTAATATAATGGGTATATAGTTTGGACATCCCAGGAATATGAGGTTTTAGTTAGCCCCAAGGAGGTCATTTGATTACCTCACTTCCTTGGTTAATAATGACACATATTTATTAACCTTATGTATTTTTGTATAAGAATTTAGATAGAGCTTTAAGCTAATATGAATAAATAATTCAATCACATAAAAGAATATAAGATTCCACATACACATACATTCATTATTTAAGGGTGTTATATGTATAGATACACTTAGGATTAAATCATATGCATGATATTCATGATGGAAAGGAATGATTTGATATGTGTCAAATGTTAGTAGTCAATTCAATTAATCTTAAAATGCCTTACATGTTAAATGAAATTACTTAAAGTGAACATAAACTTAGGATTGATTTAATTATTTAATAACTCATTCACTAAAGAGAACTAAACCAAATTAATGTGCTTTAGAAATTGGCTTAAGGTAGGGAGAAAAGAAGGCAATCCCTTTCTTCTCTATATAACACTTAGTTGTTAAGTATAATCATTTGAAACAAAAGAAAATAAATATTAAAAAATCCTCAAATTGATTAAACAACTTCAAGTGAGATCAACCCTTTATATTAAATGAAAGTCATTTATACTTAGAAAATAAAAATACAAATGCTTAGTTAAGATATACCACACAAGTCTTAACACACACTAGGATTAAGTCACCACTTCTAGCTTTATGTTAGGATGGTGTATGGTGTGATGTATATTTTGTTTTATGATGTATTATTTTAGACTGGATGTTAGGTGTATATTTTGTAGATGGATTTTAGATATAATCATGTTTTGCATGAGATCTTAAGGGGTGCTTAAAATAAATATAAATGCTTGTAGGTTGCTTAAACCCTAAGCATAATCCAAGTTAGATAGGTTTAGTTACCCATGCGGGTGCTAAGTCCAAATCATAAATATAGCTACTTGGGATTGTATTGTAGCTAACACTTATTTTTCGTGTAGTTAGATTTACTTTGCTTTTAATGTAATTTTGTATTAGGAATTAGGATTAATATTATGGTGGATTGATGAGCATTAGCTAGAAGGCTTTGTCTTTGCCATTTGATGCCTTGAAGTCCACCAAATAAAAAAGAAGAAGTGAAGGAGACATGGAGACATGAAGACTTGAAGATCCCCATAGCATTTTATTCATTTATAAATTATAATTTTTCTTTCATATTCTTGTATAAGGGTAGAGCTACTCATTTTCTCTTTCGAGTTGTATGCGATGATATTTTTTATGTAGATTTATAAAATTGATTGATGTTATGTTTAAATTGTGCAAGAAATAACATATTTTTCTAGTTTTCATGAATGATGATTTAATGTGTGGTTTGGATTAGGCTCTTAGGAAAAATAAATCTTTACCAACTACAACTCATAATTAAAGTTTCAAATAATTCATGACCTCACCATAAAGCCTAGGAATTAAATAAGATAATTAAAAGATTTAGCAATTACCAATCTTGTATGTTTCACATCATGCATCTTCTCAATCACTCTTGCAACTTAAGAGCCTCTTACATGGATCGGCTTGACTGAGAGCAACCCCTACTGACGAAGCTTCACCCTCTTCTCTTTTGATTTAGCCCATGACTCATTTCATCATGCATTTAGGCATATAAAAGTCATAAAGCCTTTGTCAAAATGAAGTGTCAAAATCCAAATAAAATATAAAAGATTTGCATTTGTAGAAATCATTACTCATACCACTCATGCTCTAGTCTCTTAGAGTGGATTTAAGAACTTTAGTCTCTTTTTAAATCACTATCTCAAATTCATAAGACTTGACCTACAGATTTAACGTAGGAGTTAGCCACCACTGATGTTTCTATGACTTACTCTCTGGAGGTAAACCTTGTACCCATTTTGCTTAGATTTAGGTCATGCTTTAGCTCTTCCTAAAGCTCTTTAGATTTAGGATCCGAGGTATTTTTTCCTTGAGCTAAATCCTCATCTCTTGTATTTCCACAATTTTTTTGTTGGATTATAAGCTCTTTTAATAAAATATCAACTTTAACAAAATAAATCTCTTCAATTTCAAATATATAAAGTCCAACCATACGATAAATTGGAATGTTCACTAGGCTTCATAATATCATGAGTATTCCTACTTATTCCTTTTGGCTTTTGATAATAAGTCTTCTCCTTTTTTCTCATTTGATTTTCAAATATCCTTTGATAGTCTTTGAAATATTTGGAGATAATAGTTTCCTACTTAATCGAGTATTCTAAGGAACTCACCTTCCTTAGGATGTTTAACTATGGGGATTTTCCCATAGAAACTTTAGAACTGGTTTAATATAAATCGCTTTATCCATCCATGTAAAGTAGGGAAAATCCTAGTACATTCAAGACTCATCATGCAAGAGTTCTTACTAGGTGATTAGGTCCATTGAAGGGTGATGCATCTATCTTTCGAGATAGTACACCCTCAATACCCATCATGTCAATAAGTACCCCTCTGCATGGTGTCCCTCCCATATACATCCAAAATAAACACCATAAATGACTCTCTAAATCTTATGCTCCAACCTTTTCTAACATATTCATTTTGCATTTTATCTCTAAGAGTAAAGCCACTCATCCACTGAGCATCCTCATCTCGAACACTTAACTTAGTCTTATGCTTCTTTTTTACTAGCCAATATTCCGCACATAAATTATTGGTCTTATCACCATCTTATAAAATTTTCCTTAAGTCTAATTTCTAAGCGTACTTTTCTATTATAAAGCCAAATGCATTTCTCGACTTCAACCAACATGCATCAAATTGACCTTGTTCTTTGTAATAAATTTCTTGGACTTGAAGATACCCTAAAATGTTACTAGTTTAACTTAACCCAACCTTGGTCAACTAGATTAACTGATTTGACCAATTTTGATCAAATGAGTCAAATTGACCCATTTGAACTAACATCAATCCAAATGGAGACAATTGTCCTCAAATATCCAAATTGGCCTACTAGTTTGATTTGGGTAACTAAACAAGAGTCAAACCAACCTCAACCAGCCCATTGGATTAGTTCACTTGCCTAGACAAGAGCTAAATCTTGATTAGGCTATCAATAGGATTTAGACACCTTTAAACCCAAATGGCCTTTACTCCAATAACCCCTAGTGTCATCCTCACCATCTAATTTGCAAGATCAAGCCATATGACAATTTAATTAACTAGATTAATACAAAATTAGGTTTAAGTTGATTAAAGGTGTCATCCTCACCTTTAATCATCTTATTATTTTGTAAAATCAAAGATTATGACACTGATGAAATTGTTTCTACAAGACAATCATTTTATTTATAACTACTCTAAAATTAGAGTTCACATAATCACATAACTAGTGCTTATTAAACTTACTTAAAATAGTTTCAAAATTCTTCCAGTCGTATAAAATTAATTACAAGGATCATATCAATATTAACAAAGATTGCAAATGAATTATTCTTCATTTGAAGTGAAATATTTTGAATTAATTAAACGAGACATGAACATGTGAAAATTAGCAACCTTAGTAATTTAGAAAAGATATGGAACTTATATTCTCGAGGTCAATGTAAGTGTGCATGTTTGATTAATTAATCTATGAATAAACTCATTTACTGTACGTTAAACATAAAGTACTTTCATAATTTATTACGTTAACCTGCAAATTATTATTATTATTATTATTTACAATAATTATTAGTATGAACATATTTGTTTTCATAAGATTAACAATTTTTTTTTATTTTTGTCATATGTTCGTCGTCTTTACTCTCTGTATGCTTCTCTGCCGATCTTTGCCTTTACTCCGACGAATTCTTTTCTACGTTGGGATTATTTTGGAAATAAATTATTGAAGTTTGACTGAACTCAAAGTCAAATTAAACTTGATAGAATATTAATGAAGCAAAGTTGAACAATGTTTCTTTTAGAAAAAAACAATTAAATATGCATTTTAAATTATATATATATATATATATATATATATATATATATATATATATATATATATATATATATATATATATAAGTTATAAATAATATATAATAATATTGTAACAATTGTTATTATAAACAACCAAATACTTTTGGATTTACAACTATTGAGTTGCATGAACAAGGTTCAATATCGAAAAGAATCATAAAAAGAGAGGTTTAAGATTCAATGTTTAAACCAGTGTTAAATCAAGGGTTGAATAATAATATATAAATATTTAAATTATTAAAATAATCTAAATGAAAAATAATAAATATAAGAGAAATATAACATAAAATAAATAATATATAAGTGATATTTTTAATAATTGTAAATTTAAAATTCAAATTAAAATTTATTAAGATATAATTATACATCTATTATATATCTAAATATATGTATATTAAATATATTTAAAATTAAGAATAGGTTTTATATAGATTTATAAATATTATTAATATAATAAAAAAAATATAAAGTTTTAAAAAAAAAATTATTTTAAATTTTATAAATAGAAAATAATATAATATGTAAAATATTTATAATATATTATTATAAATTTTGTATTCCTAAAATAATTTATTTATATTATAAAAATTTAAAATAAGAGTATAAAGAAAAAAATTAAAAATATTATATTTTTATTCTTAGATTTAAAAGCCCATTTAATATTTTAAAAGCTCAATTCTTTGATTTAATTCTTTATTCTTGTAGTCCAAGTTAAGTTTAAATATATTTCTAAAATTTTTTGTCGCACATCATAAATGAAGTTAATGTTATATTTTATATAGAAGAAAAGAGCTTTAAGAAAAGCTTTGGATTCACTTAAGTGGTGTCATGACATGATGGCTTGAGATTTATATTATAAATAAATTTGGCTAAATTTATATTAATAATAATAAATCTTTTAAGATGTATTAAATATTTTAAAATATTTAATTAAAATATTGAGTTTAATTATTAGTTAAAATTTGTAATCATTTCATTAAAAATTAAAAAAATTAAATGAGATTCATTTGAATTATTGACGACCAAACTATTATTTCTATTTTGATGCAAGGATTTTATAATTTATATGTTAGTAATGGTTTTTAAAAAATGCATGAATGTTATGTTTATTTAATTTACCTCACATTTAATTTTAAAAATAATAATTAATTTACTAAAAAGATATTGAAGTATCTCGATTCAATGTGTTTTATTTGTGAATATATTTGATTTATAAATATATAAGTGAATTTTGTAAATCGACATCCTTTGATCATTGTCTTTCATCGACATGAGAGGGCCTTTGGCAATTATAGTAATGTGAAAGTCCCAGGCATTCTACTTTAGATGTTTCAGATAGTTTTGACTACGATTAGGATTTGATTATTATATCCACCATCTGGTAAGTAAACCAAATTGAAAGTAAAAATAATTTTATATTTTATTTTAATATAATATTTTTGTTTTAATATTTTATTGTTATATTTCTAGAAAGTAAATATTTAGTAATAGGAAAAAAAGTAGAAAAAATTGGATCATTAATTGTAATGGTTTGAGATTTATATTATAAATCTAAATTTATATTAATAATAATAATTTTAAGATGATTAAATTTATTTTAGATAAATTGATTTCATGCAAATACCATATATTAGTTGAATAATAAATTGGTAGAAATAACACAATCTTCCAAGATAACATTTCTTCTTCTGATATTGCGTAGGCACTTATAAAAAAATTTAAATAAAAACTCTTTTCACAAATTGTAAATGTTATAAATCGGAAGCAAGATGACTGGAAATGAAAGAAATGCAGAAACTGAAAACAAGAGACAGAACAATGATATATTTACCAATGGAAACCAAGATCTAATTCAAGAAAATAAAAGGAATGTTTACAAAGTTGTTACCACACACACTATCTATCCACGTAACTTACCTATTTATATATGCAGCACTTGGTTACAAACATACCAAAAGAAGATTCAGAATTACAAATATTTAGTATTATTGAATATTTGATATATTTGGTTATAGCAGCTTAAGCAAAAGGACAAATTCATTAGAGAGAATCTAATAAAATATGAACCGTTCGAATATCAAATCTCTACCTTGGTTCTGATTTCAGCAGGTAGCAATTTAATTATTTAAATTCAGAACAACAACCTATTGATTTCAGAGAAAGGGAGAGTTAAGAATATTCAAATCTAACTTCAAACTTTAACCTACCACTATTATAATTACACCTACCACCAACTCAAATCTACCACCATTATTAAACCTACCACTCCTTCCATACCTATTGAAAAATATCATACATACTATGAATTATGGGTCAGCGATAATAGCCTAATATATATAAGCTCAAAACATATACAAAAAATAAAAGCCCAATAATACATAACCTAAATTATAAAAGAAGGCTCAATATATAGATTTAAGCTTTATGATGATGAATGACAATGAAGATGATGCCTGCATCAACACTGGCTTTGAAGGAATTCCGAGAATGAAAATTGTATTCTTGTAATAACCAGTCCACTAATGTAACTCATCAAATGTAAGCTATGAATCTTCAAGTGGAGAAAGACCTTTCCAACGAACTAAAAATATTTGAGTGCCTCCATTAGATGTGGTGATATTTTGGTCTTCTAAATTTTGATCTGATGTGATCTTACCAGATGGATGGAAGAATTGGTGATGAAGTATTAACCTGAATGTTAGTACTATTTGTAGAGGGAATAGTGTTATCTGTGGCTTGCCCATGGTACAACGTTAAATCTGATACATTAAATATTGGAGAAATCTCAGTATTCATTGGAAGATCTATTTCATAAGTATTATCATTTATCTTTCTTACAACTTTATAAAGATCAGATTTCTTGAGAGTTAATTTCTTAAGAGTTTCAATTGGAAATCTCTTTGGTCTAACTTTAACAAGAACCAAATCTCTCTCATTAAATTTTACATATCATCTATGTGTATCAATATTAGCTTTGTATTTATCATAACTCAAAGTAAGTTTTTATTGAATTTCACAATATACATCATGCATGCTCTGTGCAAATGAAGATGCATAGACCTATATGTTATAGAAAATCAACAAGATCAATTGGTTTTTTTTTAGATCATAACCAATTACAACATGAAAATGACTCATAGTTGATCTATTAGTTGAACTATGATAAGCAAACTCGAAGAAGAACTATGACTCAACTAGTAGTATGATTGGTCGCTAAGCACCTAAGTAAATTTTCTAAGCTTCTATTAACAACTTTAGTTTGTCCATCTGTTTAAGGGTTATAAGCTATAGAAAATAAGAGTTTTGTGCTGAGCTTTTTTCATAAGATTTTCAAAAAATAGCTCATAAACCTTACTTCACGATTAGACACAATAATCTTAGGAAGTTAATGTAAATGAACTATCTCGTGAAAGAAAATAGTCGCTATATGTGATGCATCTAATGTCTATAACATGAAATGATGTGTAATTTTAGAAAATTTGTCAATAACTATTAGGATAGAGTTAAAACGTTATACAATGTAGGGTAATCCTAAGATGAAGTCCATGCTAAGATCTTCCCATGGTTTGTGGGGAACTGGGAGTGGTGTGTATAGACTAGACTTTTGTTTTTCACTGCTTGACAAGTAAGACATTGGGCAATCATACGAGCAACATCTTTCTTAAGACAAAGCCAAAAGAACCTATTCTCCATCATGACTATTGTCTTATCACGACCAAAATGACTAGACACACCTCCTGAATGAATTTTTTCAATAAGAAAATTTCGAAGTGATGAATCTAGGACACATAGTTGCTCCTTACTCACTCAAGTAAAGACATATTCATTTTCTCAGCTAAGCCATTCTACTATGATGTATTTATAACTATATAATGTCATACAATGCCATAATCTTTGCATAATTTATTGAAAGAACTTGAATAAAATTCTAGTCAATTATTTGTTCTAAGCCTTTTAATTTTTCTGATAGCTTGATTTTCTATCAAAAGCTTCCACTCTTTGAATGCTTCTAAGGCTTCATCCTTGCTTTTTAAGTAATAGACTCATACTGTTCTTGAGTAATCATCAATAATGGACATGAAATATCTTGCACCTCCTTTAGTCTTTGTGGCATTTTTATTTGGACTTGTAGGGATGCCATGTAAATCTTATGAGGTATTTATTAAAATGATCGAGTATGACATCTAAGGATACATTTATCTCAAAAGATAAAAACACCATTCTACAATGGACTCCATCACCTAATAAGGACTTCTAAGGTAGATATGTATACATATACACCAGAGATCTTTCCTCTACTTTATATGGATAGATAAAATAGGGTTTATTTTATGTCGCACTTTTTAGTTTCCTATAAAAGAAAGCTTCTATGGCTAATTACATCATAGGAAATAAGAATTTTCTAAGAACAGTCTCAATTAAAGTAGCCAACTAATGTCTCTAAAGATTTTAAAGGTATATAATCAAAGAATTGATCATTTTGGAAAGCAATCAGGAAGAGCTCAGATAAAAAAAGTTCTTTGCAGATTTTAAAAGAGAATAAGTAGGAAGCATAGATGATACTAAAAAGCCTAGTGAGTGCAGTAAAGCTTTATATTTTTGAAAGGGGGAAAATTATTTATTTGAGTTATAGTTTTATTAGAATGCTAGGACTTAGATTCTAACAACACAAGATTGTGATAATGCCTAAGAGGTGAAGACTTATACTTGTAGTAAAGGAGAAATAAAAAGTCTCTGAACCTATATCTAGAGTGTTTTAGCACAAGCTAAGAGCTCGACTTAATTCAACTCGAGGGATTGAGATATAGTGGTTCACTTCCACTAGGGACAATGAATTGATCTTGACTCTTTAAACATTCAATCGTCTAGAGAGGCTGTCAGCTAACACCTCATATGATTTTAAAATTATGTGGGCTAGTAATATGTAAATGCAAGATATATAGGCTATTATTAATTAAGAAGGAATCTAAAATCTTAAACTCAGTTCCTAAGAGACTGTATCATGATTGGTGTAGAAGTTATGACCTAAATTAATGTGGTAAAATTCATATATTTTTATTTCATTTTTGACTCATCATTTTGGACTCAGGCTTGGGAGATTTTATGACTAAATGTATGATGAAAATTAGTTATGGCTAAATAAGAAAGAAATGATGTTCTCCACTATAAGGGATTGCTCTTGTAGGTCAAGCATGTCCCCTATCATGCAAGAATGAAGATCTTTTATTTTCAAGAGTGAAACAATATATCGATATTGTAACATAAAACTATACAACTAAAGAGTTGTTAAATATTTTTTTTTTTTTATTAGCATCTTAGGTTTTATGTTGATTAACTTTTAATTGAAGTTATTAAATTAGGGCAAAAAAATTAATTTTTTCAAAATAGCCTACTGCATCCAGGCCACACATCAAATAATCAAACTTAAAGAAACATATGAAAAATATGTCATTTCTATTGTGTAATTAGAGTAAGAACAACAATCAAAAAATCATTTTTGTAAGAGAATAAAAGATTGGTGCAATTTTACACTTCAAAAGAAAAGAAATTGTGTGAGTTCTATTATACAACGGATTACCATTAAAATTACAATAAAAGGAACATATGGGGGGTCTTCAATTCTTCTTCATCCTCACTTGATTTGAACACACTAGGTTTTCTGAGCCTCCCAAGTCTATATGTTCTAGCCACTATTCATCCTATTACAAAACTTATATTTTTGTGAAAAATTAAATCTAACTACACATGCAAAATAGATATTAGTATAACACACATTCAAAATAAGCAATTATATTCCACATATTTAGAGTTAGCATCCTACCTTAGGTAACCAAGCCCACCTATCTTAATGGATCATGCTTAGGGACTTTTTAACCTATAATAAAGAAGCATTCATATTTTTATTATTATTACAATGGTCCCTTAAGCATGATCTCCTATGAAAAAAATATCATTAGTATAATGTCATCCTAACATCTAGACTATGCATAAACAGTTATAACATCAAGTCTAAAATATCATATCATAAAAAAAAAATTATCACATCACTATAATGAACATTGTCCTAACTTAAGACTAGAGCTGTGGCCAATCATTCTAAAGTGTGTTTAAGGCTTAGTGAGGTATGTCTTTACTAGCATAGAATCTTCAAATTACTCATTAAGGATGATTATCCTTTACATAATTATTATCTTAAAATAAATTTTAGATGCAAATTTTATTTCATTGTATTGAATATGAATTACAAAATTATAAAGAATAAGGAGGAAGAGGAAACTTCTTTTCATCCTTACCCTTAGGTTTGGTCTAAAAGGTAAGATTCATAGCTTTTATAATTTGTGATTTTTTTCATGTTTGGACTTAGGTTAGGAAATTTATTTTGAAAGATACAAGTTAACCTAAGTTTAATGAATCTAATGAGAGTTTAATAATAAAATATCATTAGTTTTAACATGTTTAGGAATCTTAACTAAACATATCACAATCAATGCATGCATGAGTAAGCATTAATTAGATCATTATTTGAATAGCATGGGTTGCGATTATATGATGCATGAATTATGTTTTTGAAAGAAATGGCCCTCTTTTTATTTATTTATACATTTCAACTTTATGTTAACACATGCACGTATAATGAATATTTACAAATACATGTCATTATTGAACCAGGGAAGTGAGGAAATCAAAGATCCCCTTGGGACTACTTAAAGTCTCATGTTATCGGGATGTCCAGACTATATACTTGTTAATTCAAAAGTATACATGCACATGTAAGAACATAAAGATGAATCTTGAGAAAATTACTTTACATTTAAATAATGACATTGATTTATCACTATCATATAACTCTTCACAAATCATAAGGTACATGCCGTTGTTGAAAATAGGGAAATGAGGTGATCGAAACTCCCTTGGGACTACTTAAAGTCTAGTGTTTCTAGGATGTCCAAATTATATACCTTTATGAGTTATGATCCATACATGTAAATGATCAAAATTAACATTCCAACTCATATTCATTTATATATAAAATAATTTGGGATTTAATAGTGATAATAGCTACACTTAGTTTAAATGCATGCAATTAATAAAAAATTCTTCAAATAGTATTTTTATTGCTTAAGAAAAATGGCTTTGAGATTTACTAATGATAGTTTTCTTTCTACTTAATTTAAATGCGTACAATAAATGCAACTTCTTCATATAGTTTTTTTATTGCTTAAGAAAAATATAGCCTTGAGATTTATTAGTGATAATAGTCATTTTACTTAATACAAATGTATGCAATTGATATAAATTTCTTTATGTGATTTCAAAGACATGAATGCACTAAGTAAAGCAATTGAAACTCCATTAAACACCACCTTTGGATTCATTAATTCCCAAAGACATAGTACATCCTTATGAATATTCTAAACCTCATCAAATTGATTAAATTTAAGTTTGAGATTTTTTTTTGGTTTTGAGTTACTTAAACCTAAGGAAAATATTAAGTGATTTGGATTACTGTTACCCATCTTTATTTATTAAGAAGTTTTGAGAATCTTAAGTGATTTTAATAATTTAATTAAATTTCAGTTCATTATTTAACCGTTCAAATTCCCTTATGAAGAAGCTTCTCAATTTGATTAACCAGTAATCAAGGGTCTATAAATTATGATGAAATGATGGAAAATAAAATCACAATGAGCTAAGGTTCTAATGCAAAACCCATAACTAATGATTGTGAAGTTGGAGATGGTAGGAGACTGAGGAATGAATGGTCTTGACTTGAGAAGCTTGGTGGCTCATGTGGTGTACACCTCTTTTGAGGTAGACCAATGTCTGGGGAGGATATCCTCTCCTTGGTCAAAGACTAAACCCAAAGAGGGACAAAGGTGGCTGCCAAGGGGGTTGGGAGGTGGGTAGCCTGTCCAAATGGGAATTTTATTCTCTTTGAAACCCTTGGTTCACTTGGATTGAACTAAACTAGGTTCACTATGGGTTGAATCCACTTTGACAGGTCAATAAGGACCTAAGGATGAGTCATGCTTATTGACCTCCACCTCCATGGATGTGCCATAAGTCAAGTCAAACTTGATGAAAGTCGACCGTACAATAACATGCAAATGGGCAAAATGCACTATGCATCATCAAAATCAGTCAAAATGATCTCTGATTGATGAATGAATTTCATCAACCTATTGAGAATGTCAAAATTGATCAGAATATATATATTGCACAACTGATTCGGTTGATCAAAGAAAGAAGATCACATATACGCGATATATCAGATTGAGGCTCGATGATGCCTCCGCTTTGCAAAATTGATCGCTTAGTTAGCATTAAAATGTCAAAATCTATCAAATGAGACTATTTGCATATCGATCTACATGGAGTCAGATCAAGCCGTTGGAAGAAAATTTTGAATAATTGATGATTCGATGAACTTTGACCAAATGATCTTGAAATGGACTATGCCATTGAGTCAAAATATAGAATAACCCAAAATTGACATATATATTAACTACATGATTATGTCATCAAAAAATATAAGTTAGTTAATTTAATCACTTAAATACAAGTGCTCTTTATAAATACCCATATTTCCCAACCCCAAATCTCATAACACTCATATAAATTCACAATTAATCCTCTCTTCCCCATTTGCATGAAAGAAAGGCTACAGCTTCCTTTGTGTGACTCGACCAAATCCTTCTCTTCCTCAGCTCTCATTCTCGCCGTAGAGATCCCAAGATCTCTCCCCCGTCACCATGCAATTGAGTATCTCCCTCCTCCTTCCCTCGAATCCTCTCGCACGAATAGGTCAAGTCAAAACAATCGAGCAGTATTCTCCTCCTTCAGACTCTCAACAACTGAGACATACCGTGATCTCTATTTTTCCTCCTCCAGAGGCCAATGCAGTGAAGCTCGCCTCTCTTCTTTTGCCAGATGGTGTGACCAATTTAGATTTCTCCTCCCATGTGAAAAATAAACTCCTCTTGTCCTTGAAACAATGATGCATAAGTAGCAGATTCTCTTTGATGTAATCGAGAAGCCCTTCATAGCTTTTTTTTGATGGGGCCAAACAAGTGTCGATCTCTTTCTCTTTATGATTTCAAAAAAATAAAAAATAATAAAAAAAAAGGTGAAACAAAAAAGAGAAGATTTCATATTAAATTTTGTTGATCGTCGCACTCAAAAAAATGTATAAAATATGTGGATTGCAAGTACATTATGTGCTTGATTTTATATAGACTAAGATATGCCTTTTAGATGAGTAGGTTGGAGCTTATATTTTAGTGAAAACACCAACGTGTCTTTTGATGTTGGGGTAGTTTTGGTAGAAATCTCCCAGAAGAAGTTTAAAATTTTATCATAAGATAGATTCATAGACTTAAAGAGAGAAAATAAATAAACCCAAGTCATTGAATGTAAAATGCAAAGACAAAAAAAAAGCTTATGAAAGACTTAAATTGAAAACACGAATAAAAAATCTCTCAAACATTCAAAATTCATTTAAAACTTATGTGAAAGTGCAATGTTTTAAATCGAAAGTCAATTGACAAAAATTGTACTCAAGTGACACATCTAAGGGACTCGATAATTCATTAACAAACTTGAAGATGATTCATCCAACGTGTATTGAGATCATTATATTTTATGTTGGTAAATTTAGAATATTTTCAATTGAAAGGAGGTTATTTGGATGTAAGGGGACATAAGATCATTAAGGGATATATGATATGAGAAAGTATGATGTGAAAGATAGATCACCCTTCAAGAATAAAAGGAATTGCTTTTAATATACTAGAGATTTTAACTTAAATGGATGAATAAAGATTTATATTAAATTGTTCTAAAGTTTCTTATAGAGGCAAGTCCATTAATTATATCTAGAAAATGAGTTCTTAAGAATACTTATTAAAGAGAATTATCTCCAAAGATTTAAGGGTAGACTATCAAAGATTGGTGATTAGAAAATAATTAGAAAGTTCAAGGAGAAGACTTATTTTGGAATTCAAAGAGGAAGTAGAAAATGCATGATAGAAGTCTATGAGTATTCTAATATCATGTTTTAAAATTTTGAAAGAAGAGACTTATATTTTGAGTTGAACTATTAGATATAGATTATAATATAAATAAAAAAGATTAAAATATCTATAGAAATTTATTCTAGCTTAAAGGAAATAACAATCTGTGATCTAAATCAGGGAGCTTTAATATAAAGCATGACCTAAATCTTTTTAAGAAAGATTTATCCTAAGAGAATAAATCACCAAACTTAAAGCAATTACTAATGAAAAGTAACTTTACATGATTTAAACCATGATCAAAACATGAAATCAAGATAGTTTGATTTTATTTAGAAAGAGACCAAAAATCCCAAACCCAAGACTAGATAATGAGTGATATGAGTAATGACTTATATAATGTAAAAAAATCTTTCAAATTTATTTCAATTTGACACTTCATTTTGATTTTAAGATTATATGCTTAAATGAATGATGAAGTAGATATTAATGCTAAACCAGTAAGAAGTGTTTTCACATAATACCCCCATAGTACAACATTCCTAATGCAAAATTATTTAAAGTGAAATAATATGATATGCATGTTGTAAACATTCAATCATTTAGCTAAGGGATTTCTAAATATTTTAATTATTTAATTATGTAGGATTTAATTATGAATTATTTAAAACTTTAGTTATAATTGAAAATTGATAGAAAATTTATTTTTTTAAGAGCATCCACATATTAAAAGCATAATTATAGAACTATGAAAAGCAATTTTTATCCAAACTAATCAAAATTATCAATTGTTTTATATACACAAAGAATAAAATGCTTATTAAATTACAGATAAACTAAAAAAGAAAAGATTATGATTTTACCTTTATACAATAGATTTCTAAATGTAAGTTTATAATGAAATTAATTAATTTATTCTTCATTTATTTCTTTTGTTTTGATTTAGTTCGCATCTAATGAAAAAGACAAAGTCTTAAATGCTCATCCTAAATCATAGCACTAATTAATTCTAATGCAAAATTATATTAAAAGTAAGAAAAGTAATCTAACATAAATTGAAACATAGGTTAATCAAACATACACATTTCATATTTATAATTTAGACTTAAGATTTATACTACTAAATAAGATATCTAACTTGGATTATGCTTTTATATACTTAAGAGAGCATAATATTTATTTTAAATTCTTAAGCATAATCAATGTAAAATATGATTAGCTATTTTTATTAAATTTATGAGGCATTCATAACATCATATAAAATAATACATCACAAAACAAAACATGCATCAATAGTTAAATAGAGAAGTGTAATAATGTGTGTAAATTAAAGTGTATTTCCATGACATTAAATTTTAACAGAAAGATTTAATTTAACATGAATTTGATTTCCATAATTATTTAATTGATTGAATTTTGTGTTTAGGTTTATTTTGTTACATTTGATTTACACTAGCAACATGTTATAAAATGAAATCAAATGGATTTCTTCTTCATCCTTACCTAAAACCACTTTCTAATACATGTTAATTATAATATTTCCATGAATGATTTATTAAAATAATTTTAAATTATAAGTCTAGTTCATCCAAATAACTCTATTAATGAAAAAATATCTAAGATTAATTAATGAATTATTAATCAAATATATGTCTCATTCCTTTCTGAGATGTAACATACATATGATTTTAATCAAATACATACAACAAATTTTATTTATGAATATAAAAGAATGAGATAACATTTGAAGTTTATACTTTATGTGATAATTATTTAATCATAATATTTAAAGCATTAAATTATACAAAAAATACATATGAATTAATTTTATTTAACTTAGATGAGCATGAATCAAATGACCTTAATTTTAACATTTGATTGTGATGAATTATAAATTTAATGCAATATAGATATCATGAAATCAGGAAAGAAAGCTTTCAAATCATATTAATTTAATCATTTAATTTGAATAATGTATTTTAATAAAAAGAAAATGTTTTAATTTTATAATTAAATACACATATATGTATAAGAAAAATATTAATTAAACATAATTGTTAGCCAAGGAAGTGAGTAATATGATTCTAAGAAAAAGCCTATATTCCTATTGTTGACTAAAAATTTACTTTTTCTCCAATAGTGGATTATGTTAATAAAATAAAGAAAACCATGTGAAGATTGATTTTAATTGATTAAAAATATTTGATGATATTAAAAATTCCATCCATTAGTGAACAATTAATGAAAAATTAATGATTTTAATTAGGGAAAGATAATCATGAAGGATAATTCCATTTCGGATGATTAACTATAAACTTGTTAACATCCAATTAATGAAACTAAAATTAAGAAAAAAGAAAGCTTTCAATTATTTAATTAAACAAAGAAAATATAGTTCATAATTACTAATAAATTAAGTAATTATTTATAAACTTAAAAAAAATTAATTTAATTTATTAATTAATTCACAATAATATAAATTATAATGCAATTCTTATAAAAAAAAAAAATGATTTTATTTATTTAAGTGTAATTATTAAATTAATTAAGCCTAATTAGCCCTTAATCCATCGTACGTGCTTTCCACATGGCTAGAGATTTAAGTTGTCACCATCAATGCTGAGTCAGCTGGCAGTGGGATGTGCTTTCTCATGCACCATATGATCCAAAATTAGATGACCATGATTAATCTTACGGTGCTAAAGGATTAAAATGGATAATTCTATCAGATTTAATCACGACCGTCCGTTCCAATCACACGGAATGGATGGTGTGTGATCCCTCATCTATCAATTGACGGAAGATGGACATTGTCCTACCTTCCTTCAATCGATTCATGCTCACCCAAGCTCAGATTGATCTCAAATAGATCCCACACCTTCACAAGAAGGATCTGAAGAGATCCAACAGCCAAGATCACACGGGATGCAAGTTTTCTTCAAAAAGCTCCAACACATTTTACTAAGCTCGTTTCAATGGAATACCAGAGGTTAAGACCGGTGAAATGATTGAGAAAGCTTCATCTAGTAGAAATGAAGCCAATTGATCATGAAAAGCTCCAATTTGAGGTGGATAGCTAAGGAGTCCAATGCACAAGACGTAGGTGGTCGGTGTTGATCGAAGTCCACCCTCTGATTATCGAGAAGCTTGGGAGGTGATTCATTCTTGCTTGACTACCTCCAAGGATAGTGTGTGCAATGTTAATTGTACTTTGGTCAAGCCTTGAGAAAATGAGATTGAAGGGATGGCTCCCATGTTTCGACTTATGGAAATTTGAGAGTGGGAAATCTGGAATGACCTTGGGAGCTTAGGGAAAGTCTCTGGTGGCTCGTCTTGGGTAGCTATGGCTCTAAGAAATGCAAGTGGGATTGAGTGGAAATGAGAGGGTGTATACCCCCCTTTCCTTGGATCATTGCTTGGGCTAGTTTGGCTTCTTCTTGATCATTTTGCCACCTCAGAGGGTTTTGGAGTCCTTCAGTGGATGAGGTGGCTCGGTTTGGTTGGGTAAGAGTGTGGAGGTGGCTGCTAAGGAAGGTAGTGGATGTCCTTGGTGGTTTCAAATGCTCCAATGGGGAGGTGAGGTGATTTCACCCCCCATGGGTCATGATTAAACCACCCTTGGGTCAGGTTGGGTAGTGTCCTAGAAGCTTATGCGGACCAATGGGAGGGTTCCAAGTGTTCAAGTAATGGAAATGACCACTTACATGGGTGATTTGCCTCATGTGATACCCCTAGCCTAAGGGTAGGATAGTCATTTGGCATTGGATTTGATTTGGACAGATATGAAATGAGTCAAAAGTGAGTTGGACCAAATTTCATCATCTCATTTGGATTTCAATTAGTCAAACTCCAAATGGGTCAAATTGGGGGTGAAGTCATATGATCATTTGGGATGTATTGGGTGTCATTGGTTTGGTTTAAATTGGTTTAGATTTGGTTTGTTTATTTGAGTCAAATGGGTCAAGTTGACCAATTTTGACCCAATTGACCAAATTGGGTCACAGCTGATTTGGTTGATCATTTACAATATGTTGTGAGCTAGGTTGAGTTCAATTTGATTTGGGGTTTTAGGTTGGTTTGACCCTTTAGATTGGGTTTAATAGGTCATTGAGTCTACAATTCAATTGAGGCTTTGGTCAAGTTTAATAGTCAATTTGGAATGAACTTGAGCCATTTGTTGCAATCAATTTAGTTTATATTAAGATTTGACCCATTTTGACCATGCAAGTCAATTTGGGTCAACATTGGTCAAGAGAGCTAATTGGGTTAGGTTTGACTCAATTGAAGGTCAAGTCATGTTCAAGTGTTGATTTTGGATGGGTATGAATCATTAGTTTTAAGAGATTTGGCATAGGTTGTAATTTGGCTAGTTTTGGTTCATATGGGTTAAAAGGGTTGACTTGGTCAAAGGGCTAGGTTGACTTAGTTCTTCCTAATTTATGATAATTGATCAACCTATGATGATCAACAATCATGTCATGAAGTTTGGATTGGTTTGATTCACTTTGGTTTGGCTAGAATTGGATTTTGGTTCAAAGAGGTCAAATTGGTCACTTTGGGTCAAGTGAGCTAATTGGGCTTAGTTGGCCTGATTTTAGGTTGAGTTTGATTTAGTTGAGTTTATATATGAATTTGGGATTGATATATAAATCCAATTGCAATTGGTTTGGGTTCAGATGAGTTTTGGTTCATTTGAAAATTTCAAGTAAAATGGGCTAAGTTGGGTTTGACTTGGGTTGATTTTGATTTGGCTTGATGATTGTAGATTTCATTTATATTTAGAATGGTGATTGATGAAATGATTGATTTGTAAGAAAATCAATTGAATTTGGTTTGATTTTGAATGACATTTGGCTAAGTCCATGAAACTAGCTTAAAGGGTTTAGATTTGGATTTTGATTTAGTTTAATTTATTTTGATCATTTTGATGTATATTTTATTTGTGTTTGTGAAGATGATTGAAGATATGATTGATTCATGAGAAAATGAATTGAATTTGAAGTGATTTGGCTAAGATTTGGCTGTTGATGAAGGTTAAAATATGGCTTAGAAGGGTTTTGATTTAATTTGGTTTAGTTTGATTTAGTTTTGATCATTTTTGATGTATATTTGATTTATATTCCGGAAGATAATTAAAGATATAAATTGATTTTGGATTGATTTAGTTGGGATAAGGCTAAGTCCATAAGATAAAATCATAGGGCTTAGGTTGATTTTGGTTTAGGATTTGATCATGGCTTCAATCATTTGACTTGGAGTTTGGATTTGGATTTGGATTTGGATTTGGTATTGAGTTTGGCTTAGGATGGCAGGCTTGGATTAGACTTGGGTTGTAGGGTAGGAGTGTTATCCTAATCCCTAAGGCATAACCTAATCTTATGATTAACCCTTCTAAGCCTCTAGGCTTAGATTAGGTGTTCACCTAATCGTCAGAACTATCTTATGACTAAAGAAGTCTTAGTGTCTAGAAGACTCCTAGGTCTAAGAGGAAAAGAAAGAGAACTCACTCTGAAAGTGAGGTCAACAAGTGCAACTGAATTTGAAGAGCTTACATGGGGCTTGATGGCTCACTCATGAGTATGAGCATGAATTGATCATTTTCCAATGTGCAAATGGTAGTATCACTATTCACACTAAATAGTCAAATATAATCAAATGGATTGGTTTAGATTTGTGGCAATCTTGAAAGCTCTTTGATAAGTGTGACTAATCCAAAAGATCAAGACTTATATACATCTCGATGCAACTTAACATTCAAACTATAGTATTGAAATGTACATAAGTTGCTTCTAGATAAAATGGTTTATATAGTGAGATAATTTTGACAATTAATTTCATCATATTAGAATGCTCACAAGTGGCTTGAAAGATTGTCTTATGCATGTATTTCAATGCAAATCCTATATTGAAAGCTTGTGTTCAAATGCATAAAGACAATCAATTCTTTTAAAATGAAATCATTCATGCATGCTTTACGAGGCAACCAAACTTCTAATCACTATCTTCAGATTTGTACAAATGACCATATCAATAGATGAAATAATTTCAAAGGTATCATCTTGAGAAGTATGTAAGTACTCCCAATCGATTTACATGTTTCATAAGGAGCATCTTGGGCCTAAGCATCAATTGCCTCGTAAAACATACAAATTTTATGAATTACATAAAATTCAATAAAATTGAAAATAAATCCAATTGGGCCTTTTTATCTATATGGTTAATCATAAGTCCCACTTAATCAATCCAACCCTCCTTGAAAAATAAGAGTTGACAGGATTATTCTAAATCAAATGCTCAATCACCAAGAAGGGTGATTTGATTTTTTACATTTGCATATGATCATCAAAGGTCTAAATACAGAAATTTTAGAGTCAAATTCCCCTGTGATGGCTATGGCGAGCGTAGATTTCAACCATAGGGGATTACTATTGTTCAATTTTTTTAATTATTATATTTCAATTCAAATTTCTAAATGCAAGTTGTGGAATCAATCCTTAACCAACAAAAGAATAGAGTTGACAAGGTCTACCCCAATGATGGTTAAATTGATTGAAGATATCAACCGAAGGGGTCATCATTTCTAAAATATTTAAGATATTTATATTCAATATTCCCAAATGTAAAATTCTTAAAATGTGAATCTAAATCTGATCCTCTATTATTAAATTAATAGAGTCAAGAGGATTTGGAACAATAAACAAAATGATCAAGCAAACTCATATACCATGATGATGGCTTTGTTGAATGGAGATTTCAATCAGAGGGGATACTTTCATCAAAATGTGATTCTAATTTAAAATTAGATTAATATAAATTAAATATCAATCCAAATGAAAATTTTGATAAATTATTATGCTCAAAATGACTAAATAAAAATCATAAACCTAAAAAACTTAAAGTAAAATTCAATTCATCCACCTTCCGCAATTATTTGTCGTGGAAAATTAAGAAAACTCTAGAATACAAATGAGTCAAAGTCAAATCAAGTACTCAACTATGTTCACTCTCAATCTCCCCAGTAAGGATGTGGCCCTTGCCCTGTCTCGTGGTTTGGCTAGTATGCTCCACATATGATGCGTTATGATCATAATCCTCTAATCATAGCCAAATGATACCATTATATTATGTTCATGATATCCCAGGCCCCAAAGTCTTCCTTTGAGTTGTGAACTATAGGATAGGGAAAAAAGCTCTATGTTAGCTAAGGTGGACTTAAGCTTGTCTCTTTAGACAAACAACACCCCAAGTCTACAAGGCCTCCTTAGACGTAACCCATGGCTACTGACAAGGATCCTTTAGGTTGATTAACACTTAGACTAGAGACCCGAACGGATGATTGAACCATGGTATCGCACATCTTCATTCCCCAACCATCCACTTTAAGTTAATATGATAAATTTCACAAATCTAAATTCCAAATCATGCACTACTATACTATATGTTACACATTTAGTGATCTAATGACTAGCATTAATCAAAGTTCTCTCAACATATTGGGAGGGGTAATTTATAGGTGCTTGGGCCTAGGAAACTTGGAACCAGATCTAAATCCTCACAAAATGAGGAAAATCTCTAGGTAGTGTCTTATCTACTATTTTATCTGCCTTCTAAATATTTGATCAACATTAAATCATTCTCTCTTCATCTAGAGGTCGGTGGTGAATTTTTGGAGCCCACAAATTTTTGGCGACTCCACTAGGGATAGGTTTCTCTTTCCATCTTTGGTTAGTCGAGTCTGAGCTATAGTAACAGTGGAGAATTATAAGTCAAAAAACTAAGCCAATCATGTCCTTATGACTAATATGCTTATTTTTTATATCAATGGATCTTCATAACATACCGTTGATCGTGTAGTATATGTAGGCCAATATCATCTGCTAGTTGTTGTTATGAATACTTTGATTTTAGAGCTACTATTTAATTTAGTATAGACTTCCTAGCCATTAATGCAAAATAGTCCTTTACTTGAAGCAACTACATATTCTATACACCAACCCGCAAGGGAGGAGAATGACCGGAATGGCACTACTACGTTACTCGAGAAAGCCTTTGTATTTGAAATATTTGGTCATTTGAGGGGCCAGCCATGAAAAGAATCATCACTGGGAAGAAATGTTGAACTACGCAAGTTGCTACCCAGAATCACTAAGAAGAGGCCTAGAGGGTTCTTATTGAAGTGATCAGATAAAGAAAAAATCTGTGGTGTTTTTTTTTGGATGTGGGACACCACACAGATCTTATTGGCTACTTATTAAAGTGATCAGGTATGACATTAAGGTATGATGTACTATTTCTAAAGATAGAAATATCATTCTATAATGGACCTAATCTCCTAATAAAGACTCCTAAGGCATGATGGGTCTTAAAATATACTAGAGATCTTTCCCCTACTTTACTTGAAAAAGTAAATTAAAGTTTACTTTAAACCAAGTTCTTAAGTTCTCTATAGAGGCAAGCCTCCATAGTTAATTACTTCCTAGAAAATGAGATTTTTTTACGAATACTCTCAATTAAAGTAGAAAATTAGGGTCTCCAAAGATTTCAAACTAGACTATCAAAAAATTAGTTATATTTGGAAATTCAAATAGAATTGTTCAATTGGAAAGAATTATTTTGGAATCCGAAGGAAGATAAGTACGAAATACTCATGATACTAGGAAACCTAGCATTCCAATCTACCATATTGAGATTTATATATTTGAAATTGAAGAGATTTATTTATTCGAGTTGAAATCGTATTAGATTGCTAGGGCTTATAATCCAATAACACAAGATAGTATTAAGAGGTGAGGATTTATGCTTGTAAAAAAAAAAAACTACATGGGATCCTAAATCAAGAGAGCTTTATCACAAGCTAAAGAGCATCCTAAATCTAAGCGAAGAGTGAACATAATGGTTAATCTCCACAAGAGAGGATAAACCGTATGACATCTGGACTTATAACTGTCTGGAGTGGCTACTAGCTAACACCTCCTATGATTCAAAATCATGTAGTCCAGTCTTATAAAATTGCAAGATGGCTAGGGTAGTTGTTTAATTGGAAAGAAACTAAAATCCTAAACCCACTCCCTAAGAGACTATAGCATGAATGGTATAAGTGTATGACTTGAGCTAAATGTAAAAAATTTGTACAAATTTTATTCTATTTTTACACTTCATTTAGATAAAGGCTTGGGCTTTTTTATGCCTAAATGCATGATGAAAGATGTTATTGGTTAAATCAGTGAGAAGAGGGTGTTCTCCACCACAAGGGATGCCCTCACAGGTCAGGCATTCCCCTATCGTGCAAGAATGGAGATCTCCCATATTGAAGGAAGAAGGAATATGCATGCATGATGTGAGACATACAACATTCAGCTAAGGGGTTGCTAAATATTTTATTATCTTATTTAAAACCTAGGCTTTATGGTGAGGTTATGAGTTATTAAGAATTTTAGTTATGAGTGATTAATTGGGGTAGAAAAATAATTTTATTCTAAGAGCCTATGATCTGCCACACATTCAAACATCAAACATGAAGAAACTAGGAAAAGCATGCAATTTTAGTGTGCAATCTAAAGTCATCATCAAACAATTCTATAAACTACCACAAAAGAATAAAAGGCTCGGTAAATTACCAGACACCTAAAAAAAAAGAGAGAAAAGATGAACTAACTCTACCTTATACAACCTAGAATTATAAAATAATATTACAATTGAAATTGAATACATGCTATGGGGTCTTCATTCTTCACTTCTTTATGTTCTTGGATTTTCAACTGGTTTACTTCAAGGCATCACAAGGCACCCTAGGGACTAAGCCTCCACCACTCATCCTAATCCCTCATAGCACTAATCCTAATTCCTATTACAAAATTATATTTTATATAAAAGTAAATCTAACTACACTTAAAATAGAGGTTAACTAAACATACATACAACCCAAGTAGTTATATTTTATAATTTGGACTTAGCACCTACACATGGCTAACCAAGCCCACATGTTCTAACTTGAATTATGTTTAGGGGCATAAGAAAGCTGCAAGAAAATATTTATATTTTATTTTTACAGCATCTCATTAAGCATAATCTCCTGTAGAAACTAATGTTAGACTACAACTGCATAACATCCCATTTACGATCTACATTCCTAATATATAGTCTAAAACATTACATCACAAAACAAAACATAACATCAACCATACAATCAACACATCAACCTAACCTAATTCTATGGTCGGTGGCCTAGTATTCTAATGTGTGAAAAGAGGGCTTATGTGACAAGACTTTACTAGGCTTTTTTAGTTTAAGTTTCAATTTGGAGTTTGAATTTATTTAAATGTTACCTTTTAGTGGTTTCAATTCAAATGATTTAATGATTTATTTTTCATTTTTATTTTACTTTTATTTGGTTAAAGTGAAGTTTAGGTTTTCAAGAATGAAGAGTAGGATGAATTCCATTTTTTGAATGGAACTCACCTTATTATACATCCTAAATCTTAATCCCAAAAAAAGTCTAATTAAGGTCCTTATGTATCTTAATTAGCCCATTTGAATTTGTGTAATTTATTTGATTTGATTAATGTTTGTTTGATTTGATTTAGATTTTAAAATTTGAGTTTGTTTAATCTTCATGTATTTTGATTGATTAATTTTAGATTAGATGTTTTGATTTAATTAAAATTTGATAATTCATTATCCTTTAAATTGATATCTAATAAAGTTTAAGTTTATTTAATTTCATGTGTTTTGATTAATTAATTTTGGATTAAATGCTTTGATTTAATTAAATTTTCATAATTCAATATCCTTTAAATTGATATCTAATTCCTTTCTTTGGGTTTTAATTTAAGATTTTAATTTCATATGATTAATATCATTTCAATGTTGTTAAGATTCATTGATCTTATTATCTCATTTAAGTTTGGTTTAGATTGGTGAATGTATTCTAATTAACTTATGATTTATTTGAAGTTTAATGTGCTCATTTATTTGAATTCCAATTAACGGTTTGATTTCTTAAACTTAGTTATTTAGTTTATATATTGATCATTCTTTTGGTTTGCTGAAATTATTTAATTTAATTTGATCTTTATTTATTTGATTTGACTGATTAAAATGTTTGATAAACATAATTAAGGTTTAATGATAGGTTGATTAATATTTTCATTAAGTTGAGTAGAGTTTGATTTGATTTAGGTTATTTGTTTGTTGAAACTTTTAATTTGATTTCATGTTTGTTTAGATTAATGTTGCAATTAATGATTTGATGATTTAGATTTACCAAGTTGGTTTAATATAAGATTTACTTGGCACTTAATTGCAATTTAATTAAGTTTGAATTTATGTTTGATTAGGCTTTAATATGATTAACTTAATTAAATAATTAATTAAGGGATTTGATTAAATTACTTATAGATTAATTAAAGATTTGATTAATTATTATCATGTTGATTAAATGATAATAAATTTAATTAAGTGTTTGATTTAAGAATTAGTTTTAATGTGATTTAATTAAATCAATTTGGTTTATTAAAATGATGGGTTTATTTATTAAGTTTGCATTAATAAGATGTTTAATTGATTAGATTTGATTAAGGTTAATTCAATTTTAAATTATTAGATTAAATAAAGATTTATTTAATTAGAAATTAATGACTTCATTGCCCACATGTGAGTGATTTGATTTAATAGAGTTAATTAAGCATTTTACTTAAATTTGATTGATTAAAAGATTATTATTGTTGTTGTTGTTGCTATTGTTTGATTATATTAAGTGAATTATTTGTTTATTTTTATTTCAATTAAGTTTGATTATTTATAATTAGAGTTTTATTTGATTTCATTCCTTTATTATGTTCATTGAATTTCATTTAATACTTTAATTATGAGTTCATGTTTGATTTAGTTTTAGGTTTATATATTTAATGATTAATTAGTTATCTTATTCCAATTAGATTGAATTAGATTTGATTTAGTTATATATTAATTTGATTGAGTTTACATTAACTTTATTTGGTTTAATTTGACTAATATTAAATGATTAGGATGAATTGGATTTACAATCAATTTGGTTTTTAATTCTTAGTGATTAATCAATATTCAAATTGCTTTAAGTTATTAAGTGGTTTATATGGTTAAGATTCAATGTTTGGTATAGGTTTAATAAGATTAATTTAATTTGAGTTTAAAGTTTCATTGGTTTGTTTAATTATGAGTTTAATTTAAAATTTATTATTTAATGAGTTTTATTAACTTAATTAGGTTCAAATTTATATTTAATTTTGTTTCATTTGAGGATTATGTGATATTTTCTGATTTGAGGTTTGATTAACAATTATTTAAGTGTTATTTGATTTGATTTTTTGTTGATTTAATTTCATATTATTATGAGTTTAATTTTATTTAATTCTCTTAACCCTAAGTATTTATTTCAATTTTTTTACGTTTAAGAAGATCATATTATTTTCTTAAGGATCTTAGATGTTAACTGAAGTGATTTAAGCTATTCTGAAGATTTTTCTAATTTTCATAAAATTTATTAATTTATTTTACTAAAATAGACAATCTGAGCTTCAAAATTTAATGTTTCTCAATCTAGAAATTATTTTGACTTGATATTTTTATGGTAGATGTATTTTGATATCCCTAAAAGTTTTGGGTCAATCTTATTTATATTTTTGGTTTAATTAATAAAAGTTAATTTTCACTAAAACTTAAATTAAGCTCTAAATACTTAATAAAAATTAGGGATTTTGAGCTTGTTGGATTCCTCTTGAAAAGATGAAGCCAACGAGCTTTATTTGTAATTGTTCAATGAGTATTTTACTTTTTACAATTTTTGAAGTTTCAGGAAATTTAAATAATTTTTAAGATCTGAAAATCTGATTTTCTCACTTAACTTAGTCAGCATCATGCGTTGATTGCCCCATGCATCGCCCAATTGAGCCATGCAATGCAATGCAACATTGAATGGGAAGGTTGGTGGACCGTCCATCATGGGGACGGTCCATATTGAATCATGATCTAAGGGATGAAATCTGACCAGATCTCCTTCTAATCGCAATCGTCCATCCCTATTAATAGAGGATTAGATAGCTGCTTTGCATCTTCTTCCCAAAGGTTGAAAGTGATGTTCGAAACACGATCCGATGGATGAATGAGAAAATTGAACACCGAGGGTCCATTTTGGGCTCGATTTCATGATGATTCATGCTAAAAAACTCTATTTTTGCATTGGGATTGTGTAAAATGAAAGATGTAAGGGATATATAATGAAAATTCTTAAAATTGTGCAAGCATCATCATAAATAAGAGATCCTATGGCTCACTATGGGTTTTGAAAATTACCTCACGGGAGAAAATTTTTGGTGGCAGAGTTGATTCAAACATGTTCCTGGATGCGAGATAAATCTTTGGAATGAATATGGTCTCTTGCCTTGCTTTGGAACATCATAATAACCAACCTCCATCGCACTCAGAATCTTGGATCATTTCTCACGAGAAGTGGAAAGGGGTTCTTCTTGCAGAGGAGTTCCTGATGCTTCTTTAATTCAGAAATTCGATCTATTGGGTGCCTCTTTTGTCCTCTCTTAATGGTGGCCAAAAATCACCATTAATGGTGATGGGAGGTGGTGGCCATTTGATTGGGGACTTTGGATTTTAGCTACCAAAGTCCTCTCTTCTTGATGCGAGGTCAGTCTCAATCAATGCAAGATGGAGAGGAATGGATGAGTGGGGGTTTTGCAAGATTTAGTTCTCTCTCTCTCTCTCTCTCTCTCTCTCTCTCTTTATTTCTCTTGGTTTCACCTAGCCATAGAAGTTGAAATTCAACTTTTTACATGATGCTTTAAGTGTTTTATCTAATTTGGGGTTAATTTGGGATTGAGTCTACTCATGTTGACCCAAATGAGTTGGTTTGGGTTCAAGCAACCCGATTTGACACATTGGCTTTGGATTTTCTTTAATTATGTTTAATTGATCATTTATGATATTTTGATTGATTAATTTGGATTAATTTTGAATTTGACCCAAATTTGACCAACTTTGACCAAAATTGGTTAAGTTGATTTATGTGATTCAATTTGTCATTTTATGTTTAGATTATGCTCCAATTGTGCTTTATGAATAATTTGGAATGTTTTGGTCAATTATTTAGGTTAATTTGGCTTGGATTTAGATTTGACCCATTTTGAGTTCAAAAGGGTCAAATCGAATTCAATTGAGTTAAATGTTTTGTTTGACTCAACTAAGGTGTATTTAAGCTCTAATCATGTTTGATTAAGTGATCATAATGATTTAGAGTATTTGATTTCATTTGATTTGATGTTAATTTTGATTTGAATCCATTTTAACTTAAATTGGGCTCAATAGGTTAAATGATCCAATTAACCCATTTGAGATCTTATCTAATTTAGATTTATTTAGTTTTATGTTTAAGCATATTCATTTGATGATTTTGAGCCTTCAGAGTGATTTAATTTGGACAATTTTTGGTTTGTTGACTTTTAACTTAGTGGGGACCCACATGAGTTAACTCTAGGTCAAATAACCTATTTCCCACTTTGAACCTCATTTTGGGTTTACTTTTGAGTTTATTTATGTTTATGCATTGATTTTATGCTTTTGGTTTGATTTAATATGATTTAATTTTATTTTATTTGGGCTTAAATTATTTTAAGCTTAAAATGGTTAACTGAGTTAATCAATCTAATTTCCTCAACCCAAGTTCTATTGGATTTAAATTTTAATTCAAATATGTTTGATTTAGATTGTGAGTTTCATTAAATTTGGGTTTAACTGGTTTGGCTAAGGAGATAGGCATGAGCTTGTTTAGGCCATAGGATGGGTGAGTCACCTTGGGTCCTGAGGCTTAGCCTAGTCGTATGGCAAACCCTCCTAAAGTCTCTAAGTTTAAGTTAACTATTCACTTAGGCACTAGAAGTGTCCTATTACTAAGGAGTTCTTAGTGTCTATAAGACTCTTAGACCTATGATGGGAAGATTGAATCCTCACTCCAAAAGTGAGGTCAACAAAAGGACCCCCAATAGATGTGGTGTAACAAACAGGGCACACCGCACGTATTGGAGTTGACCGAGATGATCAACAATGTCCAAAGAAATGCAAGCTAATAGAGAACATCTACTCCTAAATCAAGAGGTAGATAGAATCATGACCATAGTGCAATGCAACTCATCTCATGCAAAGGACATAAGAGAGCCAGGAAGATTTGGTTTGAATTGGTTGAAGATTGATTTCATGTTAAGGACATGAGAAGAAATCCGTCGGAGAATCACACATGAATTGGATTTTATTTGAGATAGATTTATTCCAAGGGCATAAAAGTAAGGGAAATCCTCTAGGGATTGAGGCTTGATTGATATATTTGAGGTGTTTGGGAGAAAGATCCACTGGGGATGAAGATTTGATTTAATTTATTTGAATTAATTTGATTTAATTTATGAGAGGAGGATTCGCAAGGGATACCAGTTTGAATCTGATTTTGTTTTGATTTGTGTTGTTGATTAAATTTGGGGCATATCCATTCGATATATGGACTTAAATCCACTAGGGATCAAGACTGGATTTGTTTTGGCTCCACCGGGGAGACTGATTTGGTTGATTTGATGTTTGATTTGGAGGCATATCTACTCGGGATATAAGCTTGGTTGAATTTGTTTGATTTAATTTACAGATCCTAGGGAGATTGATTTGGTTTTATTTGTTTTAACTTGGGATCCACTGAGGGAGGAGTGTGATTTGACTCCACTAGAGAGATTAGTTTTAGATTTGATTTATTTTGTTTGATTTGACTCCACTAGAGAGGTTGATTTTGAATTTGATTTGTCTGAGGGCCTATCCACTGGGGATATGAGCTTGAATGAATTTTAATTTTTTTGATTTGATTTATGGACCGAAGGATGGATCAGAAGGAGAGCCACGCTTTGGCTTTACCTTAGATTTACAAATCCAAAGGGGTAGTCCATGAAGGTATATTCAAAGGTTCCTTTCGGTGTGCAAGGTAGAAGATAGTGTACATTTACATCTTCCAAAGAAGGAACAACCATTGGGGTGACCCATTGGTAGCATAACAAGTAAAACCTACCTAGGACTGAGTGAGTGTCATTGGGGATCTTACCTCAACTCAAGAGTAGTCCAGATGATTAATATGATTTATTTTGATTTGATGGACCTAATTGATGTGTGATGGAGCCACTAAGAAGGAGCCACAGGGGCTTTGGCCTATCTTAGATTTATAAATCTAAAGGGGTAGTCTACCCACCATAAAGTAGGGCTATCCAACCTAAGGGTTTCCTTTTGGTGTGCAATGGTTGTGCTAGGAAGAAAGCATAGACTTTCATCTTCCAAATCGAGAAACAACAGTTGGGGTGACCTGTTGATGGCGCAACAAATCAAACCTGACCTAGGGCGATTACTAAGTGAATGCCGCTGAGGACTTACGTCAGCTCAAAAGTAGTCAAGATTAATTTTATTATTATTTGATGGACCCTGTCAATGTGCAATGGATCCTTTAAGAAGGGGTTATGTCAGCCTTGAACTATCTAAGATTTACGAATCCAAAGGGATAGTCTACCTGGTAGACTATTTGACCTAAGGGGTTGCCTTTCGATGTGCAATGGCTATACTAGGAAGAAAGCGTAGCAGACTTACATCTTCCAAAGCAAGGATCAACCGATAGGGTGACATGTCAATGGCACAACAAATCAAACCCGACCTAGGGCAACTACCGAGTCAATGCTGCTCGGGACTTATGTCAAAAGTCAAAAGTCAAGGTTAATTTCATTTGATTTGTTTTAATTTGATTTGGTTCATTTTCTATTATTTTGATTTCATTTGATGGATCCCGTGTGGGAGATATGTTATGTTATCTTGGGCTTATCTCAGATTTACCAATCCAAAGGGGTAGTCTACCAGCCGAAGGGTGAGACTATCTGACCCAAAGGTTGTCTTTTAGTGTGTAACGATTGTGCTGGGAAGAAAGCATGAGGAATTACATCTTTCAAAGAAAAAAAGTCACCTGGGTGGCCTGTTAAATGCACAACAAGTCAAACTTGACCTATGGCAACTACTGAGTGAATGCCACTGGGGACTTACATCAATTCAAGAGTAGTTAGACGATTTCTATAGGGAGTTTTGCTGACACTACCCTAAAGATAGGATGCCTTCTTGGAAAGAGGTGCCACAAGGGGGTTCTTCTAATCCAAAAGCAAATATATATTTATTTATTTATATGTTTACATGGACCCTGATGGTGTGCGAGGGATCACACCAAGAAAGGGCTATGTCGGCCTTGACCTATCTCAGATTTACTGGACCAAGGGAGAATGTACACATCCACAGAATGATTCTCGACCATAGGGGTGGCTACCAGGAAAGGGGGACTATCCAATCTAGTAATAACCTGGGTAGTGTCTAGCTGGGGTTACAAAGGGCGTAATCCAACTAGAGTGCCCACAGGGGAGGTGCCACTAGGGGCATTATCCTGATCCCTAAAGAAAATAATGCTTGTAGGTATACGGTGGCCAACTCAAGGAGAAAATGTAGCAGACTTACATCTGCCATGAGTGGTGTTTCCTTCCACCAGGTCATCACAAGATAGAGAACCAACCAACTTAAGGTGCCCGTTGGTGTGTGACGATTAGTCTAAGAAGAAGGCGTGTAGACTTACATCTCCCTAAAGCAGAACTAATTACCGAGAAAGTATGTCATCAGCTCAACAAGTGCTATTCAACCTAGGGCTACCCACCGATGTGTAACGACTGTGCTAGGAAGAAAGTGCAGCAAACTTACATCTTTCATATTAAAGAACAATCGCTGAGGATACCCATTATTGGCACAACAAGTCAATCTGACCTAAGGGAGACTACTAAGTTGGGAGTCACGAAGAAGGACTAGACCCAGACATGAAGTAGTCAGGAGGAAAGGAGCCACTGGGGGACTTACC